>JZLH01S0539015.1:77282-97345 GCA_001188425.1 Eucidaris tribuloides
AAATGGCTCTTCCCTGGCTATAGGACCTCCCAAAATATCCTGATCTAATTAGGGATAAAGGAGCTGATCCAAGAGTACAAACTTCACAACATTTGACTCCAATAGACTGCTTTGGTAACATATGCAAATTTTATGCAAACCTTTCTGACAAATGTTGCTCTCGACAACCTGATAGCTTGCCAGACATAGCAACAACTAATGTATCCAAGTTGCATTTTTAGAATTGAACATGTATTCATACAAACAGAGCAAAGAAATATCACATCACTAGGTGGCAAAAGAAATATATTCATAAAATTGAAGAAATTTACTTGAAGACACAGGCTAACATTGTGGAGCTTCAAATTAAAAAATTGCCAAATTTTGCTGTCTGAGCTATATAGTACTGTTTGAATGGACAAGTAAACACCATAGAATACAAAAGTTTGGAAATCTACACTGTCACTGGCAAGATATGAATGAATAAACAATTAGTACTTGGGCCGAGTACAAAATAGCCTAGATCTACACACAGTAACTCTATGGGAGAATATGGGCAGGTGAATCCGGTCAACTTATGATTTTCACTTTTTTATAGCACTAAATAATCATTTTGAACTACAATTTTTTCAGGGCTTCATTTTTAGACCTTATCAAAGACACTTGGAGCACGGAGGATTATGAAACTCACAATTTGTTAAACTGTGGTCATTGTTAGCCTGTGGCTTTAAGCGTTCCATTACCCTACTTACTTCCGTTCAGGCTCCAGTGAGATGTTAGCTATCGACCCTATGCGGCTGAATGTTTCCTCACATAACTGGCGGGTGATTCCCAGTGCCGAGACATAAATCGTATTTCCACGTCTCTTCCCGCTGAAATCTTGGTCTGAGGAGGATAAAGCAAAGTCATAAGGTCATGTGAATCTGTTCGTGAAAAACACATTTTGAATTTTATTGCATAAAATTTGTCATATTCACGAATGCATATGGCACACATTTGTAAATTATAAATTAATTTCTGACGAGATATATAATAATCACCGCCATATACTGTACGAGTCTGAACATAGACTTGTAATTTTTTTGGCTCAGAAGACAATAATTCAAATCAAAGTCTAACAGGCACTCCACATCTTTCAGACATAATGCATTTTATAATGTTTTGAGCAGCTTTGAAAAAAACGATATTTTAATTGGATTATTTTTAGACTCAGTAAGGCATTCGACACTCTAAATTCATGATATTTTATTAGAGGAAGTTATTATTATGGTATTCGCGCCCGAAAAGTATAGTCACATTAAATGGTTAGAAAGTATATTTAAAAACAGATATCAAATATAGATAGAAATGAATTAAATACTGCAATCTGACTTCCAAACGCTATAAAGATGTGAGAAGTGCCCAGGAGATCTATTCTGGCGATCCATTATTGTTTATTGTTTACATGTTAATGACATGTGCAAATATTACAATCGCTCAAATTATTTCTATTACAGCTTGATGCACCAGTGTGTTCATGTCAATTTCTAATTTTCAAATTTTACAAGATGAAATTAAACAACAATTGTCCAGCTTTTTATTGCTGTTCTCAATATAATAAATTGCGTTTTGAATTATGATAAAAAAAGTATATGATTTTCACAAAAGGCCATATTGATTCTTGACTACAGTACAATTACAGGTTAATTGACCATTTCTTTTGAACGTGTCGGTTCAAATTAAATCTTAGGTTTATAAATAAACATAATTGGAGTGCTATGAAACACATTGAGTGTTGTGCTGCAATAAAATGCAAAACTATTGGTATTTTACTCGGAAAGTTAATTTTATCTTCTTAATATATTAAAAATGTTATAATCATACTTGCTGATAACAACCGTATTTTATTATGTGTATTTACTTGCATGGGCCAAATTCAGCCAGAGGATATAGACAGATTATTTAACTCCAAAAGAAAGCCATACGTATTATTAATCATTCGTATTATTTATGCCATTCCAAGCCTTTATTTTCATTGAATAAAAATATTATAATATACTTGGACTATGAAATTCATATTGCTTTTTTTATGTTTCTATGTTTTAATTGGACAACCTCCGGCTTTTTATACAAATGTTTTACTCTTAACACAGATGTTCATTAATTTACAATACAGAATGCTAAGTAATTACAGTACCCCAAAATAAGAAATACATGCAATGAAGAAATTTCATTGGTTTTTAGACCACAAGATATCGGCAAAATATACGCCCTGATATTAATCAAAGTTAAATCACTTCATTGTTTATTAAATATAAATACAACAATTTCTATTGACAAATACATTGACTAAATATTGTAAAGTATCTAGGCATTATGTCTTTTGTTCTGTGTTTTTTTACATGATGTATTTTCTTTGTCCTTTATGTTTGTTATAACTTCCAATATCTAACTGTTTTCCCGGGGTAGGTTTCATAAAAGAGTTTCCTCTTTTCTGCTCACCCTTACACTTCTATTTATGTTTTACGTGTTTTTGATTTGTATCTTTTATATTTATTTCACCTATGTAATATTTGTATAAATTTTTGTATTGTTTTATGAATGAGGTGTTAAATAAAAATTTGAATTGAATTTGAAATTCCACTAAACTGAGTTTCTAGCTCCTGTACTTTGCTAAAGGTTCTCAGATGGCATTTTCTTCTACATTCTTATTTTTTTTTCACAATGTTACTTTTTAGGAGTGCAACAAAGATGCCCCGTCTTTCATTGGCCCTATCACAAATTGTGAACTATTCAAAAGTATTTGAACATTCTCAGAGTTAGTGTGTTTACACGGCCACCATGTCATAATTGCAAATACGAATACAATCACCGTGATTGGAATTATTGACTGTACACTTGAGAAAAAAGTCTTCTCTGATATTGTGATTGCCATTCAAAATTCAAGTTATGTTATGAGGCCTGGGGCCTGTTTCATAAAGCTGTTCGTAAAGTTATGCATGACTTTACGAACGACTGGAATATGAAGTGCCAAGTAAAATGCCAAATGTTGTTCATGTCATTTTGAAAAAGCATGATTAATGTCAATTAGATTTTGCCCAAAACAAAGTTTGCATTGAAATGCTTGTTAAATAGTTGTTAGGAGTAAGAATCTTAATCTTTGTTTGCATATTTGAACATAAGCAGATGTGATTTCAATAGTTTAGTAATCATATTTGGCATGCTATATTTCAAGTTGTCTGTAAAGTCATGGGTAGTTTATGAAGTGCTTTTACATCCCCAGCCATTTATCTGGGTCCTGTCAATAAACTTTGGCAGTGGATACAAAGGACGTACATACGTCAGTGCATTGTAGCACGTGGAAGTGGATAAAAGGTCACATACACCTCCAAAATTTTGTTTCAAAGGTCAAGCCAAGGAAAACTTGATGTGATTTGGGAGCATTGTGATAAAAATATACCATGAGCATAATTCGATTCTCAATCATGATTCTAATTTGCCATCAAACGGATAAACAAGTGAATCAGTAAATTATGCGGTGCGTATGTTCCCGCTGAAAGTATAGCTTGTAGATCTGTGGAATAGCATGAATGTTTGTAATATGTTTCAGTTCCTTCTATTAATTTTGAATAAATTCACATAAATTTACGTGATTGATGAATTTGAAAATTCTGTACAGAAGTTTGGAAGCAATATCAGATAAACCAAACAGAATTGAACTCCATGGTGAAATGTAGAAGTAGCATTTTGTATTAATTTTGAATAAATTTGCAGAAATTTGCATAATTAATGAATTTCAGAATTCTGTGTAGAAGCCCTATAAGATAAACCAAGCAGAATCAAAATCAGCCTAGAAATAACAGAGAAGAAGCAAATTATAACATTTTGAGCACATATGAACACACAAACATACACATACATATGGAGCCCATGTCATAGTCCCCTAGTGAACTTGGTTTGGTGGGGACAAAAAGTTTAAATTAGAGTGAGCGGCGATCGCATCACATTTGCAATTCTGTTTTGGCTGCCGAGTGAAAAAGGTCATAATTACACCAAGTGATGATGCCCCTAATCAATATATCACTGATTGTCCAGCAGAAGGGCCCTAGCATATGTTCCCAGCAGAAGGGCCTTAACACTAAATGGTCTCCAACCTGAAAACCATTGGCTCTTTTCACATGAAATCATAGTAGTGTGATATTTTTAGATCCTTCTGTCAGTCTCTTAAGTGCATATATCAATAACACAATATTCTCACATTAGAGACAACTTACTCTTCTGCCAGGAACATATGCTAGGGCCTTTCTGCCAGACAACCGATGTTATGAAGAGTTTGATCGTAAAATGGGTTGACTCCCTTTTTCACCGAAATTGAGTTATTAACATCAACACGTTTACCACCTACTTACCTAGTGATAGTATATAATTTGAAGCCAAATTCCACAAGCAAGTATAAAATATCTTGGGTTTTACTTTTATTTTGCCATAGGTGCTTGTACAAACTCAGGCAAAGAAATGCATTTTTTCTCCGAATTACAGAAGTGGAGTTAATCCATTTTGTGATCAAAATCTTCATATTCAGTGCAAAAACTCACTTGACTCAGCTCTCTTCTCGTCTTCCAATGTTCCTTTGCTAACAAAGCTGTTGGCAAAAAACAGTTTATACACAGATGTTTGAAAGGGAGAACAAGAAAATTTGCAGAAAGCAGATTTTTGATACATCAAAAATTGAAAAAAAAATAACAAAAATGAAACATGACGATCAAAACGAATTAAGCAAAACTTCTCAAATTTTTAAACCGAAGGAAACAGGTCTTTAACCTGTGCTGTTAAAGACACTATATAACACTGTGGAAGACCCGTTTAAAAAATTGTCGAACTTTGTTATCTGACATATCTGACAGTGTTTGAATGGACAAATAAACACCCTAGAACACAAAATGTCAGACAGATATGCTGTCACTAGTACAATACGTGCAGATACCAATTGGCACATTAATTTTTTATCGGGCGATAGGAAATTCTGCAACACAGCAGTCTATGGAGAAAAGCTGGAATGGTCTCTCAATGATTTTCAATTTTTTAAAGCACTTAATAATTGTTTTACACTGCAATTTTTTCAGGGCTTCATTTTTAGACCGTATCAAAGACACTAGTAGCATGGGGAATCATGTAGCTCAGATTTTTTTAAACTGGAAACATTGTTATACAATGCCTTTAAAACTTAGGAAAGTAACATTATTACGTCCAATAGCTATATATTGTGCATGGTATATTTAACTGTTGATCATCTTTTGTCAGTTTTAGTGGAACACTTGAAATTTGACTCTACCACCACAAAATCTGACCTTTTAGAAAATGGAAATAATTGTGGGTTTACAGTATTGATTAAATCCCTGTATCTACATTGTTCACAAATTTAAAGCAAACGTCTTGGTTTCATCAATCTTTTACAAAGTGTGGTATTTTCATGTAAAATATCAGAAAACAATATCAATCTAACAAAGAATGATATGAGAATGACATTATGTTTAAAATTATCAGCATGCATATTTCTCTATGTACATTATCAATAGCAAAATGACAGCCCCCCCCCCGTTCAAAGAAATAAAAAAAATAAAAATCAGGGGGTTTCCACAATGAAACCAAGATGCACTGGAGATTCTAATCAGGAAAACACATTTATGAAAGTTTTAGAAAATTGCTTACGATAATAACAAAATGGACAATATTATGTTTTTAGATGCAAGCAGCCTTCCATTTGTTTTAAAGGTAAATGACATAATTGGAGGTAGTCCTCAACTTGGGGTGAAATTTTTCTAGAATAAAGAAAACTGTGCAAGGATTCTACTGTGAAAATTTGGTAGTCAAAAGTTGACTCAATCTCAAACATTTTCCATCAGTATGCCTTGTGACAGACAAATCTGTTGTGTAGCAGTCTATGGGTTTTAATTCTCTCACGCCTCAAGAGAAACAAAATGTTTGTATGTTCATGCTTGATTCGGCTTAAGTAAACAAATTTAAGATAAATCCATCCAGCCAGGAGATACATGTACCCTCCAGTTTGGTTTGAGAGGCATTTTTAATTTCTCCCAATCATATCACTGCCCTTTAATACACAAAATTGTCATTGTCATTTCTATTTTTTAAAGTAATTAATTATGCAAATAAGTGTGTGAAATTTTGTTTTCGCCTATAACTCACTTATAACAGCTAGTGGAATGCTAATTTTTGGTGAAAATATTCATTTTGACATTTCTAACAATCATCTGCAAAAACATTTGCCGAATTGGAATTAATTTCTTATGTATTTTATTGTTTTGTGAATGTCTTATGTATTTCTTTGTTTTTTCAACCTATTGTTTTTTCGATGAAATTTGTTGGGGACACTTTTGCAATCATAAACAGCATAAAATTAATTCATTTCGACCATATAATCATACATTTATGATTTTTGGCTTAAAACACAATTTCCATTGATTTTGTACACGAAATCATGTTTCGAGCAATTTTGGGGTTGACATGCATGTATAAAAAGTCGCACAGCGTCGTAACGGTATGTCCTATTTTCGCGAAAACGGTCTCAAAAGATGCGCAAGACTTGAAAGTAAAAATTCGGCAAGCGACGTGGTGAAAACATTTGGCGCAGCGGCATGGTCGCGAAATTCGTCGAGGAGGGGGGACCCAGTTAATATGGGGTTAATGTTTTGATTTTTCTGTTTCTATTCAAAGCAACTTGCAATCAGCCTGGAGTTACCTTTAACTCTTAGCACTCCAGCGTTGCAAATATGTACCACACAATACATACAATGTTCATTCATGAATAGTTGTAATTTCCATCACACATTAACCATTAAAAACGTTTACATACTCACTTAGAGTAAAGACCCTTATACTTTTTGGAGTCAGGCCCGGGGGATGCGGAGTGGTCGTCGTAGCCCCTTGGACTCGATCCAGATGCATTGAAAGGCTGGAATGCGGGTGTTGATGTCTTCTCCGGGTCTTTTAACTTTCGCTCTAGATTGCGAGATCGTTTGAATCCTTTCTCCTTATTCTCTGGCTTTGTCTGTTTGGCTTGCTGAAATGATAAAAACATGATATTGTCAATGCTGGCAAATAAAGAGCTGTAGTTACCAAAAAAAAGGGTGACAGTCATAACGTGTCTTGCCCTATTATGTCAACATTTGACATCATTTTTCCTTTAACACCAATGAGGTCCCCAAAGGGCATCTACCATCCAAGTTTGGTTACACATGGTTGCAACATTACCAACCCCAGTAGAAAGTTGCAGGTAAATTTTAACAGTTCAACTTATTTGACTACTGACCTACATGTGTGACCTATGACCCCAATATAGCATTGAGGTCCTTTAGTGCATGTACCATCATAGTTAGGTTAATGGGCAAATGGCCATAAAATTATTTAAGTTTATAGCATTACAGATGGAATCCGCTAAGGATCCCTTCGTTTCCCTCCACCTCTGTAGCTCAACAAAAACATTTCACAGATTCTTCTTAAATAATACTTCTGGTTACAGCACAAATTCAGAGTGGTGTTGCATCCTTTTCCTTTCATATTTTTGATGAAAAATTTGGTTTCCATGCAAATGACCATAGTACATGATACACGTCTTTCAGTATTCTATCCCAGGCCAATTTCAGGTGGCCTCGGTCTAGCTCTCTGTCTGAGTCACCTGTACAAACCCTATGGAAAGGTTGTGTTTTGGGATGGCCTCGGTCCCAGAACCTATGGTCTTGGTCTGAGTCACCTGTACAAACCTTATGGAAAGGTTGTGTTTTGGGGTTGCATCGGTCTCAGAACCTATGGTCTTGGTCTGAGTCACATGTACAAACCTTATGGAAAGGTTGTGTTTTGGGATAGCCTCGGTCCCAGAACCTATGGTCTTGGTCTGAGTCACCTGTACAATCCCTATGGAAAGGTTGTGGTTTGGGGCGGCATCGGTCTCGAACCTGTGGTCTCGGTTCAAGTCACTTACATAAACCCTATGGAAAGGTTGTGTTTTGGGGCGGCCTTGGTCTCGAACCTGTGGTCTCAGTCCGAGTCACTTACATAAACCCTATGGAAAGGTTGTGTTTTGGGGCGGCCTTGGTCTCGAAACTTATGGTCTTGGATCGAACACTGTCACTCTTTATACTAATCATTTCAATATATTGGGTGCTTTACTCACCTGTGCTGCAAGTACTTTCTTAGCCAATTCTCTCGCATCTTCTTTACTCGTTTCCGCAGCTATCCCAAAAAATAAAAAATAAATAAATATTTTGTCTTCTTATTAAATTGCACAGAATTTTTACTATAAAGGAAATTAGTTTCTTTCAGCCACTGATAACTATGTTATCTTTCACTGCTCATCCTAGTATTACACAGTATGTCAAGGTTGTTTCTGGGAATAATGGCAGTGTAAAATATCTTTATATCAAAGCTTCAGTTGAGGCACATACTGTACATATATTTGACCAAAGTTAATTGATCTTTGACCATTCACCCTTGGCAGAGTTTGTCCAAAGTCTGATCAGTTCATTTATATGCAAATGCTGCATGCTTAGCCTTAGGCCAAGTATGATCAAAGCCCACCTGGGTGTTATAAAGAGATTAGGGTGTACGGACAGATGGAGAGACGGACAATGTGATAAAATGAATCTTGCCTCCCCGATGTGGAGGAAAACAAACTCTGATTCATCAGCAGAATCAAAGAGCATATCAGATGCCTCAAATACTGAAAATTCAGAAGATGGGTAAGAATTACTGATAAGAAATGAATGAAGAGAAACAGGGACAAAAATGATTTATGAGGCTAGTATAAAAAAAACACTTCATGATAGACCACTCTGTTTCTTTCATAACCTGTAGTTATACCTATCTTCTGTTAGTGGCCAACCCAATTTCATACCATAATGCAATTATCTAATCAAAACATTGATCTCCAAAATGATGCATCCAGCGACCTTCTACTTACATTATCAAGGTAACATTTAAAAGGCAGTGACATGATTGGGACACATAAAAAATGCCTCTTGAACCAAACTGGTTGAAAGATACACCAACTGGAGTACATCTCCTGGCTGGAAGGATTTATCTTGAATTTCTTTACTTAAGCCAAATCAAGCATGAACATACTAGCATTTTGTTTCTCTCGGGGCCTGACGCCATAGAGAGCTACACAATAGATTTGGGCATACTGATGGAAGTAACTTTAGAGTGAGTCAAATGTTGATTTCAAAATTTTCACAGTAGAATCCGTGCACAGTTTTCTTGATTCTAGAATAGTTTCACTCAAGTTGAGGACAATCCCCAATCATGTCACTTATCTTTAATCTACAAAATGATATATCCAGTGACCTTCTGCATTATCAAAGTAACATTTAATTGATTTCACAAACACGTACATCCTGTTCATATTGCACCAACATAATTTTGACACAACGAAGTAAATCAAGGCCAAAATCATAGATGCATGTATTGTTAACTTACGCCTTTTGGTGGCTGTTGGCTGTGGAGTGGTGGGAGTTTGGGGCTGAGACTTGCTCTGTCTGAGTTGCTGAATTAATTTTTTCTACAAATAAAAATAGATGGTAGATAAAAGAGAATTAGGATCATCATAGACATAGCATTTTGTTGTTGTTCCATGCCATAGAATCTGGGCATGGCTGGTGGATTTAAATGAAAAACAAACAAATAGGCCCTACAGGTATACACTGTATACAAAATTGGTCATGTCTCAAAAATGGATTGTTTGCACTTAGTGACAAAATTTTTTTCATTCCAAACTTGCAAAATTTCAAACACCCCCCTTTAGCAAAAAAGGGGGTGGGGACTCTATGGGGATCTCTGCGGTGGGGATTGCACCGCACAAGATCCAATCTCCGTAGAAATTAGTGGCAAGCCCACGTTATCTATGCACATGCACGCCAAAACTATCAATTACGTAGCCAAAATGCAGTTGCGAAAAAATTTTGAATCGCATTTCGATCTGGAGTGGAAAAACAAGGCATTTTTTAAGAAAACAGGGATCTGTCAGTAAAATCAGTAGGTTTGAAAGATGTGCTGATCCCGGAAGACTCAGCAGTTGTAGTTGTACCTAGATCTGTGTTCTGATGATGTTATTACAATTTCTTTGCATGGCATTCGCGTGCAAAAAATCTACGCTTCAGACGCCGAGTTAGATTACGTCACACGATTACGTAGTACTTTTAGAGGTCTATGTGCAGTACAGGCGCTGGTCTGTAAACAAGGATTGTCCTCATAAACGAAGACAAACTGTCATGATCTGTGTTGTCATAAAGTGAGATTGTCTTCCTTAATAAGGACATTTTTTTTTCACTTTGTCCTGTGGGACTTAGACAGCAGTTACGGGGCTTGAAAGTGCTAAAAATAGATTCTCTGTCATCTGATACCCCCAGTTCACCGTCTTTTTTTACAACTTGTCCGTCTTCCCACCCACCTGTTTTGAAACCTGCTATGTTAACATGGAGCTAGCACACTCATTTTGCATCGGCTAATTCCAAGGGGACTGAACTTCCTCATTTTTGTGTGTAAAGAAGTCCTTACAAACGGGGATGATCCTGGTTAGCAAAGATGATCTGTGTTTATGGACCAGCACCCCTACTGATGTGTAGGCCTATCTCTGTCTTCCATGAGGGGGCTGACCGATGACAGCAATAATATTGTTAAAAATGAATAGCCCCGAATATTAAGGAGTCTGACGTACATCTAGTTCAGGCATGAACATTTTTTTGTGGTGAAAAACAGATTTGTTTCTTGATTTTAAAAAAATATCAAAAATTATTTAGAGTTAGGCTGATGAAAGTTGATTTCATGGTTCTCATCAGCCAATGCTGAGATTTTGATGAGGGGTTTTGTTCAACTTTCATCTTTCATCCGACTCTGACATCATGCTTTCACGGGGCATATTAAGAATTTTAAAGAGGGATTTTGATCAACATTCATCTTTCCTACTTATACAAACTAATATATATATATACACTGTAGTTGTATTCATACAAAGGTTAATTCCAAGCTTTAACGTTTCATAAGTTCATTTTTTATTGGTTTTTATAATGAAACACATTTAAAACAATTTAATTGTCATAATGAAAAGATCTCACGAGGGCATATCAACTAACGTTAGAGTCCTTAATTCTTTGATCCACTCTTGTGGGGAATTTTCATTTTCAATCAGAGAGACGGATGACTTTTTGAGGCGGGAATTTCAGATTGGGACCTTTTGACGCAGGAATTTCCTCAGCGTAGAGTGTTGAACTTTTTTGGCGCGGGAGCAAAATTTGATGCGGGCGCTGACGAGGACCATGAACTCAACTTTCATCGGCCTTCTATGTGTGTCAGTGCGTGCCGGCTGTTGGAACCTTTTTCCATGCCTTCACACATGATTGAACATTTACCAAGTCCAAGAGGAGAAACAGGCAGCTGTAAGGGGTAATGGTAATATGGCATCTATTGCACTATTCCCCTGGCCTGAGCAGTTGCGAGCGCGCGTCCGTTCATGGCGTGTAGTACGGAAGGAGATGTAAAGTCATGCACGACTTTCCGTACTGCACGCCATGAACGGACGCGCGCTCACAACTGCTCGGGATCGCGTCTTTTGACTTGAACTTTCCGATTCCCTTCCGGGCGGGTCATGTTTGCGATTATCGCTGCAGTGAGTCCGCAAGTGTCCAGAAAATCTCGGATTTGGGCGAGTTCTACCTTTTTTTTTCTAAATTTTATGAATAGCTTGCAATCTATAAATGTCTGAAGTGCCTGTGGGTGTAAAGTTTATGGCATTTTGTTATTGTAATACGAAGCGCCGCCCACAGTCGCACCTCGGACTGGGCTCAGACCACACAAAAAGAAAGGGTTATCGTTGTATCGCTGTCGCGCGATACTTGTAATATTGTATTTACATAACAATTTATAACGTAAATGACATAATAATAGGGACAGAAATGGAAAATTTCAAATTGGTTGCAGAGAGGGTTTGTTTTTCTGAGTTCAATGGTACAAAGATGATTGAAATTGGACCATGGGTTAACAAGTTATGATGTTTTAAAACAAAAAAGGTCGCGCGCTGCTTTGATTAAATTCTCCTAAGGTTTTGGTAAATTCTGAAGACGAAACCTCAGAACGAAAGAGTGTCTACTTAGCCACAATAGTAAACAAAGAAGTAAACATTGAAATTTGTGATATTTATGTCCAGGGGATGTCATACAAACTTTAATTTTCTTTTCACGATTGTTGATGGATTACGTTCACAAAGAGTAAGATTGCTATGTCGTCATATAACGTCAAGTATGTGGTTGCCATGGTAACCAAAGGACAAGACAAAAAACATTTACAAAATTTATGTTCAAATTGGCTAATAATTAATGTTCGCAGTAGGATTTTTCAACAATTCTTGACAATTATGATATGCTTCATTGGCATGCAGACATTATATTATCAAACTGAGATGTCAACACATTGCATCTTCATTTAAATTATGATTTTTTTAATTTGTTTACTTACAATGTATTCCATATGCCACATTAACAATAGTAAACAAAAGTAAA
Source organism: Eucidaris tribuloides (assembly GCA_001188425.1). Lineage (NCBI taxonomy): Eukaryota > Metazoa > Echinodermata > Echinoidea > Cidaroida > Cidaridae > Eucidaris > Eucidaris tribuloides. The sequence goes on from JZLH01S0539015.1 coordinate 89,804, forward strand.
CTGTTTATTAACTAAAAAAATAAGAGAGATTATGAATTTCATTCTTTTTCTTTTTTTTTAAAAAAATGCAGATAGCTGATGAATGTCTTATTACAAGAGCCACACTGGATAAGTCCCATAGCAACTTCAATTATGTGGTTGCCATGGTAAACGCATGGACAACAAAAATTATTACAAAATTCTGTTTAAATTGCAAGAATTAACATTTCTGGTGTTTATTTTTCATGAGTTTATTGGGTATTATGATATGCTTAATGCATCAGACATTAATATACTAAAGTATTCAGATGTCACACATGGCATCATTAATTAATTATGATTTGTTTATTTGTTTACTACAAATGTATTCCATATGCACATGTAAACTAATCGTAAACAAAAGTAAACTGTTATTACTTTAAAATAAATGAGATATGAATTCATTCTCCTTTAATGCAGATTAGCTGATGGATGTCCAATTACAAGAGGCAACACTAGATAAGTCCAAAGTAACTATCAATTATGTGGTTGGCCATGTAACACAGACACACTAAAATTATTTAGCAAAAATTCTGTTTTAAATTGCAAGAATTAACATTTCTGGTATTATTTTTCATATGAGTTTATGTTTATCATATATGGTTAAATGCATCAGAACATTAATATTAAGTTCAGATTCACACTGGCATCATTAATTCAATTTGATTTTTTTAAAATTTGTTTACTACAATGTATTCCATTGCCAGCATGTTAACAGAATCATAAACAAAAGTAAACTGTTATTACTCAAAAAATAATGAGATATGAATTTCATTCTTCTTTATCAGATACATGTAGCTGATGATGTCCAATACAAGAGCACACATGGAATGCCTAATCAAGGAAAACAAGTGTTTACACAAAGTGTATAAGTTGCAAGAGGGGCAATTCAAGCAAAACAGGACATACCCAATTCATATTATGTTTTAATCATGTCAAAATTTTGGTATTGAATTAAACTAGAAAGTTCCTAATTTTCATATCTGAAATAAGTTACCGCAATTTAAACTGATAAATATTAAAATATGCATAATTAATTAACATGTTATTACAAAATTGTAGTTAATTGATGGAAAAAGATGACAATTTCAAGTAAAGAAAATGAGTGTGTTTATTGACAAATTTGTAAAGTCCATTTGTTCAGAAAGATTTAACATTGTTGAAATAAAAAATAAACATTATTTCCACATTTGACATATTTTAATGCTTCAGAGACCTTGCAGCAATTTCATCTCAAAATGTCCATTCCGTAACACAAAATATACATATTTTTAACCTAATTCTTAAAGAGAGAGCCTCAGTCCCATGAAAGTTTATTTGTAAATCAAGGTCATCCATAGCTACAAAATGAGTATACTTTTAGAGTCAAACAATATTGTTGTTCTGAACTATGATAACATTAATTCTGTCATTCCGTAACAAAAACGACGTTACGGAATGACGTCCCATTGATTTACACACAAATTTCCTTATGTGTAAATGCTCATCTTATTGCACTTCATGATGGGCTAGCAGACAGCTATCAGTCTTAAAATGTCTGTTCAAACCAAATATGGTAAATGTTACCTATATTTATGACCAAAATTAATATTTTCATTTTTTGTCATTCTGTAACACAAATTATAAAATATAGTATTGCATATATTTGGTGGTTGGTAACTTGAAAACTGGAAGTGAACAGCAGAAAATGAAATAATGTACTGTACTCCAATAGTTTATTAGAAGTTTTCTGATAATTATGCATATTTTATGTTCAAAATGCTGTTTCATGTGGATTTCATGGTCAAATTCCATTTGTTGTTCTTTAACAGGTATTCCATAACACTTAATTTGTCTGAAGTTTACATCATATTCCCAACTATAATGAATGGATTTTCATAAGGAAAAACTACCACAAATGAAAGACAAGATAATATAGACTACACAAGCACTCTTGAAAATATAATAAATGGATCAATTTGAAATGTTTAATATGGAACAAAGATTTGTATTTCAAGTTTCCGTCATTCCGTAACAACAGTTATAAAAAACAAAACTGCAGATATTTGATGGTTGGTAGGTTGAAAAATCACCAAATGCAAAAGTGATTAATAGTAGATGACATAATTTATCAATATCCATCAGTTTATTAAAATTTATCCAGAAGTTTGTTATGTTCTTATAATTTTAAAGTTGAACATGCTCTTCCCTGTGCATTTTGATGCTAAATTTCGGACGTCATTCCGTAACGGTCATTCTGTAACGCGCACTCAGTTTACATTTCGTATCATATTTCATGCAATTATGAATGAATTTTTTATACAAACATAGCATATGAAAGCTTAAAGAGTACTGAATCCACATGTAGTCTCAAAGATATGATATGACTATTTTTAATTTGCACAGATTTAACTGTGTTTACTTTGGATCAAAAGTCATGTCCTTTTTGCGTCATTCCGTAACAGGATGATGAAATAATTGATATTTCTTTTATTTGATGATTGTTTAAAAATTCCTGAATTGTGAAAGTGACAAGTAATAGTTATTTTGCTGCATCATTAGATGAATGAGGTTTACTTAAGTATTAATGATATTCATATTTGAAATTTGAAAGTGCTCTCCAAATGTCATTCCGTAACGCTTGGAATTGCCCAAGAATCATGTTCCAAAGTCCAAACATTTTTTCCCACCAAATCATGCTGATGCTTTCATGAATTTTGTCATGCATGAGACATATCTTTAATACTAAATACACTTGAGTCATTTAGATAGTTATTTGATTATTTTTTGTACAAGTTCTGCATGCAGTTTCTGTTCATGATCTTTAATTTTTGCCATAACTCTTATTGAGATCTTCTTGTTACTTCACTCCACTTTTATATTACTTTAAAGTTTATTGTGTATGGAATACGTTTACCGTAAACAAATTTTAAATAAGAAATAACTGTACAATGTCATTATTGAAAATGAGTAAATGAAATAAAAAGTTTATTGGGTATGGAATACATGTTGCGTAAACAAATTTTTAATGAAAAAATACTGTACAATGTCATTGAAAAATAGAGTAAATGAATTAAAAGAAAGACAAAAATATATCATGTAAGATGTGTGATAAACTAGTACAAAGATATAAATTAAAATCTGAAATCTATTTTACATTAGCTAAAAAACACTAGTACAAGTATGTCTATGTGTGTGTTTGTATGTGTGTGTGCGTGTGTGTGTGTGTGTGTGTGCGTGTGTGTGTGTGTGTGTGTGTGTGTGTGTGTGATATTTCATTGATAAATCATTGATTCCACCATCAAAAATTCAAACATAAAAAAAAAAGTATCAGCTCAGTTCAAATTTTTCAATGATATTTATAAGTAAAACTATCTTTAATATACATGAAATATGTAAAACATCATAGAAAACACAAAATTTTACGACGAAATACCGATCAAATCCAACATACTGTCACACTTCGATGACGGGCTGACTCTACTCTAGCCCGCGGCCGCGGCCTACAGCAGCAGGTGCGCGTGCGGGATCAGCGGGCAGTGGCTGACCGTGTCCCTGGCGCAACCGGGCAAAACCTGGTTGGCGCACCGCTGACTTTGCCGACTTGGCGTTCAAATGCGTTAAGATTTAACATCACAAAATCACATTTCCCAAGTAAATTCGAACCTGTTCTTTCGATTTATGACAGTTTCAGCGAGTTTTATAGGGTGCTTATACTTGGAAATCACGTTTTCATGAACATACCGATTTTGAAGGTGAAAAACTCGGAAAAAATATGAAGGTAAGTTCAGTGGCAAGTGCACACGTGTAGCCCACCAAGCAACGTGAATCGTGCATGCTTGCTCCCCCGACTTTCGGGGGAAGGTGTTCAGAAGGGATTGGGGTTTTTTTCGCATGCGCGACCAAACTCTGTGTACAGTTTCGCTACGTGCGCAGATCGGATGCGCAGTGGACCGTTTCCGTCCCTATAATAATAACAGACTAGCCATATCAAAGCAATTACATTTCAGTAGAATTTTGTAAAAGACTGAATTTCAGAGCAATTTTCTGTGCCATATCTGCATAAGAAAGGCCATCCATTACTTTGAACACAAAAGTATGGAGCTATCCCCATGTGTTGAAATGCTTCTGATATTATTTGTCACCCTCGTGAGACCTCACTTGGAATATGGAAATGTGCTGTGGCATCTAAGATACAAATTGGATGCAGATAAGGTGGAGAAAGTTCAAAGGCGAGCTACCCGTCTAATTCCAGAATTAAGGAACTTGTCGTATGAGCAGCGTCTTCAAGTCCTCAACCTGCATTCATTATATTATCGACGGAAACGAGGTGACATGATTAATGTATATAAACTCATGCATGGTCTACTCGGAATCCCCGAAGAGGCCTTTTTTACTCGTGCAATACACTCTACTACACGTGGTCACAATCTCAAGCTGCCTTTACACAAAACGATCAAGACTGGACATTAGAAGCAAATTTTTCAGCCGACGGGTTGTTAACGATTGGAACAGTTTGCCTGGTGAAGTAGTCAATGCAAAGAGTACAGAATCATTCAAAAAACAACTGGACAAGTACTGCCACTGGTGGGAGATAAGATTCCAAACCGTCGCTCCTCATACCACGTACGCATAAGTTTTGTTTTCCGTCGTTTACGTTGCTACAACAACCGGAAGTGCAGACCGGAACATCTACAGGATTTCATCCTATTATTCCGTATCCTGATGCTGATGCTGATGCTGTGTGCTCAGTGCCTGCACTGGCGCTGCACTGATAGCTGAGTACCATATGGCATTTGTTATACTGACACAAAACTAGACATATGGGACTGAGGGAATGTAAACATAATTTCGTTACCTTTTTCCGGAGCTTAGCAAATTTCTTTTGAAGCATATCTTCCTCTTCTGTTAATTTGTTTGAATAGCCCATACTTATCTTCAAATTAAAACTTAAAATACGGGTTCATTGGTTACACGTCAAGAGAGAAAAATACAATATCTTGTCAAATATTTCTACGAAAAAATGCAAGAAATCACAATGGTTGAATTTGTGAGTTGTAAGATCATAATTGTTTACAACAATTGATATTATACATAAATGTCACAGAGCTACTATATTACATAAGAATGAATTGCATAATAATTTTTACCATGTATTTATTTCATTTTGCAAATTGATATAGATATGGATATTTCTAGATAATAGATTACAAAAATTATTTTAACTTTACTTGATTTTCAGTCGAGTAGCGCTAGCGCTAGTGCCGCCGCCGCGCCGCTGGCTAACTCGCGCACTGCACACACACCTAATCGCCACACAACTGCAGCCAGCAGCGCCCCACGCTCTTGCCGTGCCGTTCCGTATGGTTTGACATTGTATCGTGGAGATGTCATCATGATGACCCGTCGTTGATTCGGTTAAACTGAAGTTGTGAGTGTAAAACTGTTAAATCTGATTAAGCAAAAGGCATTCCCGGTTGTTTATGAGGAAGAGTTCCAAATCTCAGAGCCTAGCTATACTACCCAATTCGATTAGGTTGATCAGTCATGATCATGATGTGTGGATCTGGAAACAAAATCAGTCATCACTCTCTTTCAATTTCAGCTTCAATTCAATTTCATTTTTTTTTCAGCAACAACTACAACAACAACAACTCAACATACATGATTGCCTGTGCATGTATAATATGTTGAAGATGTTTTATTGTTAAACACTACTTGAAACTGACCCCAAACTTAAGGTCCTGGCCCTATTTTCGCCCGAATGGGAGAGCACTCTCCCATATTTGGGAGAATATTTTGGCCAGTCTGTGTTTATTGGTGATCCGCGTAACCGCAGATCACCATAGATTTCGTCAGAATTCTTTTTCTTCTTTATTCGTGTTTCTTTCTGGTCATTTTTTGTCCAGACGATATCTCAAGAACGATAGTGATAATCTTGTTGGCATGCCAGGCATAGCCATCGGGGGGGGGGGGGGGGTACTCAGATTGGTTCCGTGCGATGGAGGTGTGCCGCTGAAGTCGAAAAACCTGACCCTTTTTGAAGGGTCATTTTGGCGGAAAATTGTACCTATTATTAAGGTGTTTTATGAAGAAAAATTGCATTTTTGTGCATTTTAGCAATGAAATAGCGCGAAACAATAGTTGTATAATCGTTTAAATTTCAAAATCATGACCCATGTTTAAGGATTTTTCCCAGGAAAACATAACATACCCATGTTTAAGGATTTTTTTGCCGAAAAAGATCAACCAGTATTAGAGTGGCACATGTACTCCCGTTTACCTTTACTAGGCAAGTACCCCCCCCCCGCCCCCCCCCTCCCCCCCCCCCTCCCCCCGCCCCCACGCCCCCCCTCCCCCCCCCCCTCCCCCCCCCCCCCCCCCCCCCCCGGGACCTCGCATGGTAAGCGGTCAATGTTGTATAGAGCATCTGTGACGTCATTATTATGACGTCAAAAGCCAAAAGTTAGACTTGACCTACATTTGCTAATCAAACTATTTCAAAATCTAAAATCTGCACACAAAAAAATGAAACATTTCTGGGGGAGATGGGCCCCATCAACAGTTTTTATTAATTTTTCCAAAATGGAGGCATTTCAAAGTGTGTGATTTTTAGGGCATTGATACATGTACATGTATGTCTATCTGAAGATCCCAATATGAGAAATTCAGTTTTTCACCATTTACCTAAACTATCCACTGCCTTTAAATGCTACATGTTATGTTAAACAAAATATTTGTTTTCCCTTCCTTACAGGTAGATTCTCTTGACTTTCTATAAGGCTTGTGAACTGTATACAACTTCAAGCATCATTTTGAAAGGACAATTGGATCTCAGCAAGGATGGCGAAATTCCATCTAAAAGAGAAGCGTCACTTCCTGATTGAGCTGGCTGACATGCTGCCCAGCTTCGAGGAAATTTTCGATGAGGAAACTTTCTACTGGACAGCGCTCATGGTTGTGATTTCAACATTTCTTGTTGCATATTATCTGTCGCGTCACGTTACGATCAGATCTGTGGAATAGTTTTTGAACTTTTAGTTTGTGTTTCCTGTGTGACATTTTAATATTGACACAGTAAGTATAAATCTTGCGTATCAACACAACTCCCCTGAATGACTCGCACCTGGCCATTTTCAAACAAAAGTGGACACAAGGTTGAAAATTAAAACTTGCAAGAAATCAATAGGCTTCAATATTTTTTGAAACTAGATATCTTAGATGATAGTTTTCCATGAAAATTACATAAAATAATTATGTTGTAACACAGTGAATTTAGTACAAGGGTAATCAATGTTAATGTGGGAATTTTTGCATTTTGTCATGTCACTCACGGCGTGTAAGGGGGGACCATTTGCCACAGAGAGGGAATGATTGATTGTGACTACATATGTTAGATAGGTAATCTATATACACACATGTTCTAGTACTCATGGTACTCTTGGAGAACTACTTTTGTACGAATTCAACCATAACTGATAATGGTCAGACACCCATGTCCAAAATCTGTCGTGTCACTCGCGCACCATTTTTTAATCATAATTA
>JZLH01S0539037.1:7559-18838 GCA_001188425.1 Eucidaris tribuloides
GGCTTTAATCAGCTGAGACACTTCTCTGTTGAAGATTAAGGTACAAGTAATGATGCATAAAGGTGTATGATAAAGCAAATTGAAATGACAACAAATGAAGTCACTTCAACTTTGTGCATTTTGTGTTTCATTTGATTTTGATCACTGCATTGAAATATTTAAAACTTCAGGTCAAAAGATTTTTTTCAAAAATTAAGGTTTCTTTTCTGTTTATTAAAGTGATAGAGTAACCATTGTGGCAGCTTCAATTGTAAAAATGTCAGAACTTTAATATCTGAGCTACATAGTAGTGTTCAAATGGACAAATAACAACACCCTAGATACAAGAAGTTGTGGAAAAGTTACACTGCCAATTGGCAAGTTATACATGAATAAACAATTAAAACTCGCGGCGGCGAGGTTTTAATAGCCTAGTATACACACAAGTAGTCTGTGGCGAGGAAAATCGGCGAAGTGAATCTTGGTCTTCAACTTACGATTTCATTTTTTTAAGCACTAAATAATCATTTTTGAAATACAATTTTTTTCAGGGCTTCATTTTTAGACCTTCATTTCAAAGGACACTGGTAGCATGGGGAAATCAGTGTGGCCTCAGCATTTTTTTAACTTGTGGTAATGTTAGCCTTATACTCTTTAAGCCCAATGATAGTAAAGCTGGATTGCATCTCCCTATACTTTTACATTTCGTAAAGACCAACTATTCCACCTTTGGTCTATATGAATTTGTTTTGCCTATTTATGGTCAGTAAAAGTAGCAGTCAGAACTCTAGCAAAATATACTAATAGATGCTAAAATATGACAATGGATTTCTGCACTCCAGTCGTCTGTCGATTAGCTGAATCCACACCAGTGGCGGTAATTCAAACAAGACCACCGTTGTGTGCGTGACATTAGATGTGAACCTGGTACCTTAATCATGTAGTGAAGCATGTTTTGTATTCTCTCTGGCCAATCACAGTTTAGTAGGAACCCCAGCCATCAATGAAAATGCTTTCTCTATATTTTCCTCTGCCTGCAATACTCACGTGTGTACTTTGTATAGAACCCGATAGGGCGCAAAGCCGGGAGGGAGGGGGGGGAAACGGAGACATGTCCCCCCCCCCCACGATTTGAAGATGGGGGATAAACAATATGAAATGTCCCCCCCCCCCCACGATTTGGGGGAAAATTTTCATCCTACGAATTTTTCCGTCCTTAAATTTAAATTTAACACCATATTTTAACCTTCATCACACATTTGAAAACAATGCAAATGTTCAAAATAAAAGATTTAGCAGTGGAGAGAAGCTTGCAATATCTCCTTTATTATATCACACCAAACAATAAAACTGATGTTGTAAGTTTATTGAAGTTGAAGTGATATTCTTCAAGTCATTATAATGCACGGCGCGTTTACAATGCCTACTAATCTGTCATAAAAAAGTGATTTTGGTGTTCTGCCGACTGACTGGATGGTGGCAAAATGCGCGCAAAAAACGCTTTGCCATTTACTGGTAGATGTTTAAAAGTGACTAGTAGAACTATAAATTAAAAGTATCGAGCTTCTGTCGAGTGATAACAATAGTTACAACGTTCTGCGACAATGTCGATCGTATCAATAAAATAACTTAATCCCCAAATAGGTATCGCGAATGTCGTTAACTCTTCATTTACCATTATTCTTATTCATTTTGCTTTTTTTTTTGCAAATAGACACAGTTTTTTTCATACAAGCAGGTATGAATGAGATCATGGACCTGCCAGGGAAAGGTATTGTATTACACGCTACAGTAAAAAACGCCTGTTTAAATATTTTAAACAACTGGTTATCGTTGTTTAAGCTGTCACTCTAACACATTGTTTAAAATTTTTTTAAACAACCACGATTGTGGAATATTGGTTAAGCTTTGAATAACGCTTTGAACAACCAATATTGTTTAAAAGACGGATTCCACAATCATGGTTGTTTAAAAATTTTTAAACAATGTTGTTAGAGTGACAGGCTTAAACAACGATAACCAGTTGTTTTAAATATTTTAAACAGCGTTTATACTGTAAGATTAGGATGGATAAGTATATCCACATTCGTTGGTTATCTTCGCATTAATTAACCTGTGAAACTTGGCATACTTGGCACGGAAAGAGTTAAAGACACAAGGAAACCGGATTTTTTTGAGGGTTCTCCTCCTTTACTGTAAAGAATTTTGAAAGAACCATCATAGGTTCTTCAAAAAATATTTAGGGCATACAGTGAGTTGGTTTGTTCTGAAATATTAACAAATACTACAGGACCCATTTTTCCTAAGGGATTTAAACTCAGGATAAGACAGGATCGAAATTTCGAAGACCGGTTATACTTTAATCATAAATATTAACAAACAGTTTTTAAAAAAAAGTTATGAAATATTGTAGAATACAAGAACATCATACATGTATAAGTCTAGTGACCTCTTCTTGGAGATGTGGTAGTAAGCAGGAAGTATTGATTAATCCTGAGGCATCACCGGTATATCTCTTTGATAAAACATTGATGGAAATCAGCTTTTGTTTCCTCTAGTGAATTGGAGGGGAATGCCATTGAAACTTGCCTTTTCAAAACCCCGCATAGATGATTGAAGCCAGATTTAAGTTATAGATAAATGACGCTGTGTTTTAACCTTGATATCAGCCACGGAAACTGGTAACAAGTTTTACTGATTTTTCTGGAGATTAAAATAAATAATCAGAGTAGAGATTTTGAACAAAATAAAACTTGCACGGAGAGAGTGAGTGAAAAGGTTCAATACTTTTCTACATAATAGACAAAAAGTGCATGATTTTTTAAATGACTTAAACAAATGCCCAAAATCCCATAAAATTTAATATTAAACCCTATATTGCCAGCGGAAGGGGCAATTTGACCGCAGCAGATCGCGAAACACCGTAAAACGTTTCGCTAACTAGTGGTGATATACGTTATAATTCTTCTTGTATCTTTTGACGAAAGATCGATAAAACAGAGCTCAAGGTTGCTCCCTCCTGGTTAGAATAATTTGTGTACCTAATGTTATTTTTTTATTATAACTTATCAACACGTCCATGCGTTTAAGTTGAAAGTAGAATGGGAAAACTGTGTTAGTTTGGGCATAGTGTAGGTACAACTATTGTGTAGGCTTATACAAATACTTTACGTATACATGTAGATTGAAAACCGAGGTAGACACACACACACACACACACACGCACACACACACACACACACACACACACACACACACACACACACACACACTATATATAACTGATCACCGTCAATGCGTTTAGAGTTGAAATGTAGAATGGGAAAACGTGTGTTAGTTTTGGGCATTTAGTGTAGGTACAACTATTGTGTAGGCTTATACAAAAATACTTCTAGTCACATGTTATATTGAAAACAGAGGTCTAGACACACACACCACACCACACGCACAACATCCACACAACACACAACACACACACACACACACACACACACACACACACAACACACACACACACACACACACACACACACACACAAGAAAATCCATTTTCTTCATTCACAGTTCATTCTTGCAAACATGACATTTTCTCCTTCTTAGGGGCGTCCTCTGGACGCCGTATTTCGATTCATTGCTTTTATTTTGTCTTTTTCGCCAAAGATTATATTCATCTCTCCTGAGCATGCTGAGGAATACAATCTCTGTGCACATCGGTGAGAGTTCTGCAGCACCGGTCCTGTGAGCATTTAAACAGATTGACTACTAAGAATACAAATTTGTGCGCAAAATGCTTTTTGGCTATTGGACAAAAGTACCCTGTGCTCATCATGCGTGAACACCAATGCAACCAAGTTGTCATCAGTACAGCTTATGCGTCCAAGGCTTAAAATATTCATATAAAAAATAATCTCTAGATCATGAAATAATTTGGTAATAATTTTTTTGCTGAGTGTCTACTTTTTTGATACCGCTGTTTATACTCTTTATCTTCTTGTATTAACAAACAGTTTTAAAAAAAAGTTATGAAATATTGTAGAATACAAGAACATCATACATGTATAAGTCTAGTGACCTCTTCTTGGAGATGTGGTATTAAGCAGGAAGTATTGGTTAATCCTGAGGCATCACCGGTATATCTCTTTGATAAAACATTGATGGAAATCAGCTTTTGTTTCCTCTAGTGAATTGGAGGGGAATGCCATTGAAACTTGCCTTTTCAAAACCCCGCATAGATGATTGAAGCCAGATTTAAATTATAGATAAATGACGCTGTGTTTTAACCTTGATATCAGCCACGGTACTGGTAACAAGTTTTACTGATTTTTCTGGAGATTAAAATAAATAATCAGAGTAGAGATTTTGAACAAAATAAAACTTGCACGGAGAGAGCGAGTGAAAAGGTTCAATACTTTTCTACATAAAAGACAAAAAGTGCCTGATTTTTTAAATGACTTTAAAAAATGCCCAAAATCCCATAAAATTTAATATTAAACCCTATATTGCCAGCGGAAGGGGCAATTTGACCGCAGCAGATCGCGAAACACCGTAAAACGTTTCGCTAACTAGTGGTGATATACGTTATAATTATACTCTTTTCTTCTTGTATCTTTTGACGAAAGATCGATAAAACAGAGCTCAAGGTTGCTCCCTCCTGGTATTAGAATAATTTGTGTACCTAATGTTATTTTTTTATTTATATATAACTGATCACCGTCAATGCGTTTAAGTTGAAATGTAGAATGGGAAAACAGTGTGTTAGTTTGGGCATTGTAGTGTAGGTACAACTATTGTGTAGGTTATACAAAAAATACTTTACGTCCACATGATTATTATTGAACGATTACGACACACACACACACACCACGACACACAACATCCACCACAACACACTAACACACAACACACAACAACACACACACACACACACACACACACACACAACACACACACACACACTACACAACACACAAGAAAATCCATTTTCTTCATTCACGTTCAATTCTTGCAAACATGACATTTTCTCCTTCTTACCGGGGGGTCCTCTGGACGGCCGGTACTTTCTGCATTCATTGCTTTTATTTTGTCTTTTTGCGCCACAAGCATTATATTACACTCTACACTGAGCCATGCTGAGAATACAATCTCTGTGCACATCGAGTGAGAGCTCTGCAGCCACCGGTCGCTGTGATGCAGTATAAACGATTGACTACTAAGAATACATTTTGTTGCGACAGAATGCATTTTTGGCCTATTGGACAAAAGTAGCCCTAGTGCTCATCATGCGTGAACACCAACATACCAATGTTGTCATCAGCGAGCTTATGCGTCCAAGCTTAAAATATTTCATATAAAAAATAATCTCTAGATCATGAACATATCTTGGAATAATTTTTTTGCTGAGTGGTCTACTTTTTGATACCGCTGTATACTCTTTATCTTCTTGTGTATCTTTTGACGACGAGCATCAATTAACAACAGAGCTCAAAGGTTAGCTCCCTCCTTGTTAGATAATATGTGTACCTATGTTATATTTTTTATCATAATAGTATCATCACACGTCCATGCGTTTAAGTTGAAATAGAATGGGAACTGTTGTTAGTTTGGGCATAGTGTAAGGGTACAACTAGTTGTGTAGCTTTATACAATACTTTACGTATACATGTATATTGAAAACGAGGTAACACACACACACACACACACACAACACACACACCCACACACACACACACACACCACACACACAACACACGACAACAACCACACAACACACACACACCATCACACACACACACACCACACGCCACGCACGCACGCACACACACACACAACACAACACCACCACACACCAACCCACACACATGCTATGACGGCTGATTGGTGAAGAATGCCAAAACACGTCTCGAAAGGTCTTTGTAAAATATAATTTAATTTATTTGGTTACCCTCTCTCAAATGGAACCAGTGTGCATAGGGACATTGCATTCCATTTGACATTTACATTTACTTCGAGTTTTGTGTTTACACTTATAATTGCTAATCGAAGTTTGACATCTAATGAATAGAATAAGATAATAGATCAACGAGGAATTTCGAACCGGGGGGGTCGCGTCTCCACCAGCTGCTACGCACACGCGCCGTCCAAGAAAAAGCGTCTTAAAGACGTCTCTTTGCCAGCGCTTCGAGACGTCGTCGATGTCTTTTGGAAAGGGTAGCTTTATTCAAATAAATCGCTAGCAATCGCCGTTAGGGTAGCTTTTCTAAATGTCATAGCATTTACGGGTTATAATTTGTTTCGTAGTTAACGCCATTAGGGGTGGCAAATGTTGAAGTAATTTATATAACATCTCAAAATGACGTATTTTGTTTATAAGGAAAATTAGTATGAATAATTTGATTGAACTTTTCGGCGGTTCTGCACATGTCAACAATGTTTTAATGGAAGACGTTTGGTAAGGAATTAAAGTAGTTGAATTTCACTGTTTACCCATCTGAGGGCTGTTCAATACAGTGGAATTTCCAGCTTCCACGCCACTTTAGCGGATATCAGAATGAGTGATTTTACATCGGGAGGAGTCACGCGTTCGTAGTCTGGTAGCTTTCTCATGCGTTACGCCATTTAGAGGTCACAATTGTAATGTAGCGTCCGCCAGTTTAGTGTGCATTTTGAGGTTGATTGGCACGGGTTGGATACAGGCCGTGCATGGGGCGAACCCCCCCCCGAGAATATCCAAAAATTTGATACATGAACAATTTCGTAAGTAATACCAGTCATGAGTCACCGTATAATCTCAGAATTCTTCTTGATTGACCAATCAGCTATTTTCCTGTGAAAAACAACAACAACAATATAGATTCAACAAGGATCATTCCCCTTCAGATTAAATCTAATGATCAAAAGTCTGACTTTACTAAAAGAAAAAAAAAACCTCATACATGTAGTTTCTATCCAAATGCAACCGGGTGATGCCACGAGGGGCAGGGGTCCCTACAGATTGTCAAATATTAGAAAATCATGGGGTTTTCAGAGTCTGTAATTTCAAGGAAAGGTGACGTATTGAATTTTTGTCCCATTAATAGCTTGTCGCCCTCCTTAAAGGAGAGGAGCAGCAATAACATGTTATAAGTATGAAAAGAAAGAGAGGTCTTTGGCCAACTCAATCAGCATCGCCACGTTCACAGAATCTGGTACGTGACATGCGTGACCGATGCATTGCCCCGAGTGTAGTGAGCGCCCGCACGTGGTAATATGCATGTTTTAGAATCGATAAGTCCTCCCCTTAGCTGTTTCTGCAAGTTAGATCCCGGGTTAAAATCGCAAAGCAGTAAATAAATCACAATTCTATAATTGTAGATGAGTATACACAGTTACCCCTTTTATGGCTCTCTTTTCACTCACTGTACCATTTTCTCATATACTCACAATGTCATTTTTTTTCTTAACTTCATGCCTGATTAGTTGCTGGCTTTTCTTCGCTTTTAAGATGCTTACCCTGTTGCCGGCCCTATAATGATCAACCTCATTTATTTGCGACTGGAAAATGAATACTTGCTCGCAGTCCTTGCTTGAATAACGCTTTGTCGCGGAAAATATTTTCGATTCCCTTAAAAGGGAGGGGAGGTGAGGTTAAATGTGGTAGATTGAATTTTTTTGACAAATGTCTTTACAGACTTAATTTATCTCAGATATAATTGCACAGGCGAACTTTTACCATGAAGCAACGGCTTCCAGGACCTGTTCGTATTATTGATTCTAGTGGTAATTCTACTGCTTACAGAATAAGTTCTAAATCTATAAAACCGAACGATTATGAAGGGTACAGTAGTTTAGTTGATATGACAGATATAAATAAAGAGAGATTAAAAAATAACAATCAATATTGGACGAGCACAAGCAGTAAGTGGGAAGGTCCATTACAGGGTAGGGATTCTCATTTGCAACCCTCCCATAATACCTCCTGCCTCATTAATCTATGGAATATTTGTTAAAATTTAGTTTCTTTCTTCATATATCGTCCAAAATTTTCAAGATAAGTGTTTATTTCACAAAAAAGCAGTAGTGTGAAGCAGATTTTTGATTTTCATGAAACTGATCATAACTTAAAACTAAAATAAATTTTGACGCCAATCAACAATTTATACTTTATATTTTTTTTTGTTTTAATCCACCAAAAATCATGATAAAAATAGTATAAATATAAATCGCAAACTTAAAAAAAAACAACACCAAAAAACTGGGTTAAATTTTGATTATAATGTCAATAATGATTAAATTAACGTCAGCAATTAGTCCTATAGTCTGCTGCAAAAGAGATCCACTGCTTTAAAGGGCATGGCATGATGGGAGAAGCTAAAAAAAAAAATACCTCAAGATACAAACGTCGAAATATCGTGTATAGACCAGCTAGATTGTATCTCATGGATTTGATTTGATATATTTATTTTCGCTTTTGCATCAAGAGAATTCATGATGTGAACTAATACATAACGATGAACAAAATTCATAACATTGCAGTTATCATAGCAGTAATTAATTTCGATTTTTCACATTGTTCATATCAATGTGATACAATATAATAATTCAAGTCGGTGGAACCTAATTAAAGTAAACTTGTAGTACAATGTCATACTACTAGGTGGAAGGATTTTGATTAAAGCCACAAAGTTAACAATGCACCACAGTCGTTAAAAACAATGTGAAGCTAGGTATCGCTCCATCGCCGCAAGTGATTGTCAACCTTGATCAAGCATAGTGATATCAAGCCTTTATCATGCAATTCCAACAACAAACATAATTTGTAAATGAAAAATCAAACACATATTAATATACAGTGTGTTTCTCAAAAAATTGTGCAATGTTGAAAAACCGCCTCTTTGTCAATTAGAAAATACTCTCGTCGACATGATGTTACACTCATCGTAAAGAGAGCATAGTCTTAGTTTCAATACGTTAGTGGCTTCAATTCGCCTTGTCTTATCTTGAGCAATATGTTAAATTAAATCAGAAAGGGTAAAATTCGCTGCAAATTGTGCACTTTTACTTAAAATTCCCTTGAAAATTGAACAATGTAATTCACCCTTTGTTTTATTATCATTATATTCTCGAGATTAAACAAGCAAATTGAACAACAACCAAATGACATTGGAAAAGCTAGACTATAGCTCTTGAAGTGTGGTTGTAGCATATGTCACCAGAGCTTTGTCTAATTGCCGAACGAGGGCGCTTTTACTTGCAGATTTTTGAGACAGTGCTGCCAAACCATCATCAAAAAATGTTTCAAGTGAAAGCGTCCTCTTTGACATTTAGAAATACTGCTGTGCACATGTTTATTGTCAATATAAGTGGCAACGTTTAGTTTAAAGATGCACTGTTTGTTTTATTTAATTTGTTGTTTTGATCTCGAGTATTTGTAAAAACAAAAAGCTTGGGAATCACAATTGTGTCACTTTACCGGAAGAGCGGCCTGATGCTATTATTGGCTGCTAGTAAAAAGTGGCACATTTTTGTGTATTTTACCTGTTTACGTGTTAAACACTTTACATATTTCAGGATTAAACAACAAGTCCAAACTGTACCAAACAAACCGGCATTTGAAAGCTAGACATATGCCCGTGATGGTGATGTTAAAGCCTGACGTCAGCCTAAAGTTCTTTCTATTACAAAGCAGGGCTTATTGACTTGCGCAATTCATTATTTTCCTGGACACAACTGTAACTTCAACATAAATACAAATAGGGGGGGGAATAGAATGTTGACATTATGCAATGTCAGTTTGAATACTTCGGATGAGAACATTTATTTTTGTTATTACAATTAAGAAAATAATACATCTAAATAAATTGCAATTACTAAAAAAAAAAAAAAAAAAAAAAAAAAAAATGTGTAATGGAATGTAAAAGACTGCAGCCATAAGCAGAGCTTGAATGCAACAACGCCTGAGTATACCACATGGCATATAACCACATATGTTGGAAAGCAAACCTTTACAAATTGACACGACTAAGTTTGTGTCACCCAGGTCAGGAGGAATTTAACGTTTAGAAACAGAGCAGCACATGACACTTGTCAAAATAAGATGTTATAGGTGTGCTGGTGAATGTGCAGTGTGTGATGTGCAAGTGTGTAAGTGCATTTGCAACGTATCTTATAACGCTTGTAATCTATCTTTATGCTTAATATTGAACATGATATGTAATGTGGGAATTTTTGTTGAATGTGACGTGAGGAGTAGCGTTCGCTTACGATGGTGTGGTAAGTGACTTGGTGTTTACTGAGCTGGAAATTTTGTAAAGAGACAATACATTTCTTCATGTGCCGAGAGCTTTGAAGAGAAAGAATGAACATACAAATTTATATGTATATCAGCAGAGACATTCCAAATTGTCGGTCCATTTATGACGAAATGGATGTTAAGTGCTTAAGAGGATTTTAGACTGAGATTAAATGAAATCAGAAGAATGTGGGGATGGGATATGAGTGAATATTCTTATTGTTTTCAAAGAACTCGGAAGCGACAAAGACAATAAATTATTAGAATTATAACATAAATACTTCAGTTTGAAGGTGTATAATATCCATTATTTTCAAAGTTTTAGTATGGTCGATAAATATATTGATCCTACTGGTTAATAGGCAAAACTGAGTGTTACATATACGGAGTCGCTTTTCTTTGAGGAGCAAAATGGCGTTCATTTTTGGTTTTAGTCGGGCTCATTTTCCCAGTACACATGCAAGAAAAATTAGGCATAAACTGCTGCGCACCTCTTAAAGGTGCAGACCAAGTAGTCACACGGGAGCACCTTCAAAAACGGCTCAACTTTGCAGCCTTTCCTGAAAGTGCAAAGCTATGCACTATGATAATAAAAAATATTATTTTTTTCTTTGCAAACGGATCGGTGTCTTTGTGTGTGAACACAACTAGTACGCTTTATTAATTAACACTTACACACATTCTACACAATAATTTTAACAAACTTGCCCAATAATGACCTTCGCGCCTTGACCTGCGACTTTCCGACACAGTGAGGACGGACGCTCTACCCACTTGGCCAACACGATGCCCGTGAGGTATTTTTTTCCCATAATGTCCATGGTTATCTCCGATCTGTCACCCTAGCTGTCAGGTCGCTTCATGAGCGATTAGTACCTCAGCACTCACTTTTGTTTATTTTAGCTTGGCCGCAATCTCAGATGTCGAATAAGTAGGTTAATAATATTATTCTCGGGTGTGAATGAAAGCTACGTCATGTATATTTCTGTTTGATAGACCGACAGGGGCCATTATTTTTCATTCTATATCCTTA
>JZLH01S0539070.1:5109-17179 GCA_001188425.1 Eucidaris tribuloides
CCCAGAGATTACATTCCAACGCTTCAGATACCTCCAAAGTAATTCGTATGGGACAGTAGCGTAACACATCAGCGTACATGTCAACCAGATTATCCAACGAGAACTGTAAGGACAGTCCATGAGGTGAAAGAAACACGTCCAACCGAAACACGTAATGTTTCAAACCGGTCATTCGATAGTTGAGTAAAGCTTCAGTTTAAGGTCACTGAAACAAGGTCACGAGCGGAGGGATGTCTATAAGTATGTGCTCACTATAATTACCTGCAAGAGTTTTGATGAATGTAGGCACAACAAGTACTCAAGTGCCAAAAGCGAACCCGGTCGCTAGCGGATTGGCGGTTTTGACGTGCCCTCAGCATTACGCCACAATGAATCGAGTGTAACTAATGACAAAAGAGCCGATAAGGGAGTGACTTGTGTGCCAATAGTGACAAATAGGCCTTGCTTCTTCGATCACATAAATAAAAACCCTGATATTGCCCATTACAGCAGCGGCCCAAAATTGCGTTCGTCACATAGCATACGTAAACCGGTAATTCCAAATTCAAAGGCTAACATCTGTGAGGCTTCAAATGTTAAACAAATGATCAAACTCTTGATACTGCGAAACGCTATACATAGAAGTGTTAAAATGCAAATGAACACCAGCTAGACATTACAAAATTGGAGGAAAGTTATGGAGCTCGGCGCACCAATCGGAAAGGTAGCAAGGATTAAAAACACATTTCTAGCTGCCGGTGATGATAAAATAGCCTAAGATTTTGCAGAAGAACATAAAACAGTCTAATAGGCCTCTGGCAGCCCAATGACGGGCGAAAGCCGTCAATTTTTGTAATGTTGTAATTTTCACGTTTTTAAAGCACTACGTGCTCCATCATTTTGAAATGCAAGTTTTTTGCACAGGCTTTCATTGTTTAGACGGCTTATCAAAATAACAACTTGATGCATGAGGATTATGCTGTACGTTTCACCATTTTTTTTAGACCGGGTGGACAAAACTGTAAACGCAGGCCTTCAATATAAAAGCAATCTGACTGTCGGCACGGAAGCGGAATATCCCCGCGAATAATAATTTCAAGACAATAATCAAAGCAGGGCATTCGGAAACATTTCATTTTTGTTCGTGTATCAGGGTCATTGAGATAAACTGTGTGGATGTCGATCATTCAGGCTCCATGCTTCAGTAATATAGGAATTACTTTAAAAGACATTTTAGAAGTTGCCATCTTGTCCCGCTGAAAACGGTACGTCCTGGATAGTTATATATGTAAGTATTTCCAGGAATTTTGAGCATATTGGTTAGCGTCCCCGGAGTTCGACACTAAAAACTGTGTTTATCATGCGTTTTTGTGCTGGTGTTGAGGTCACTTAACGCTCGTGATTCACGTGCGCTTATCAGACTGTACACAAACACTATTCATGCATGTTAATGTAGTAAATACGACATCAGATCAAAATTTTATCATCATCTTTTCTGTGTTTCATTTATTTCGAATTTTATTACTTTCCCATGATTTCTGTGGATTGTTAAAAAAAAATGTATTACTAATATGTTTATTTAGCGTGGCTCAAACTGAAGCTTAATTTCTGTACGTTAAAATCATCTCATCAAATCACAAAATTTTGTGCTTGCTCTCAACAGTTACTGACTTTTCTAGTGAAATAAAACAATTGTCTGGAAATTTGGGGGGACGATAAATTCGGAAAAGTTAACTTAATATCTATTCAACAAAATAATGCATTAATTATAAGCCATGGATGTACTAGTGGGTGCGTGTCGCACCATGACCTCCAATGTCGTAACTTTTGTTGGGACAACAAACAGAGAACTCGCTAAATGTTATCCTCAAGCTACTTGAGAGAGAGAACCTTGTGAATTATATGACGCTGTCATCAGCACAGGGGTGGTATCCCATGATTTTTCTGGATCAGTTTTTTTTCTTCACAATGAAATAACATCACATACATTATTTTCATATATGCTATTCAGATAGAAATTAAAGTAATGTCCCTGGTAGAAAAATTATTTATAGGCTAACATCTTGTTCCACAGAACTACAGGGCAGTATAATTCTTGTATTAGTAAAATACTACACCTTTCCACAAGAACCTTACAAACAGATTGTTTGGTTAACCGAAAATAGTATGCTTTAATAACAACGCCCGAAATGAATAATATAAAGCAGGACGACTGAAGACCTAGTAATCATGTACTAAAACTATAAGTTACAGTCTGCCCGCTCTGCAAATATAAATGTGATCTAGAAATGTCACATTTTGGGTGGGTCGCCATCACGGTTTTTTTTGTCTGGATATTTTCAAGCAATGAAATTACACAGAAGTGATGTGAAAGAAATCCCGGTTCGCATAAAAAGCTCTCTTGAAAAAAATGTCGACGCTTTTGAATCTTATCTATCGTTATTATTTAATCTTTTTTTTTTTGGGGGGGATCCGGGTGGGGTCGGGATTGCACTCTCCCGACCCCCCGCCCTTGCCTCAACTAACAACCAATTCATCGTTCTTGGCACCGCACTCCGCAATACATTACTTTCGCTGACCTATGATGAGCGGCAAAGATATTGAGATGAGGTGGGTTGACGCCGCCAAATTGCTGGCGAGCGACTCGACAGTGTTCAATGACCACGTAATCTCCAAGAACAGATCAAAGTAGTTTTAGGGCCAAGGGTGCCACAGGGCCTTCCCCAGCCAGAATAAGTCTTGACCGAGGCGGCGTTGGTTGCGAGTCAAATGTACTGAAATAATCGTATTTTCATTCTTAGGACAATAATATGCAATTATTTCATATCATAGTGTTCAGATTTAGAAAGCCCATTTTATTTTCTAACTTTTGTAAAAATTTCATTGGTCCCGCTTCATTGGTTTTGAATACACAGTCTATTTTGTAAGAGCAATGCTTTTCATCCTATTCCAAGTTTGCAGTGCTAAATCAATGCATCAACTTGAATGTAAATCAGGTGGAAGGACATGAAGGAGAACAATAAAAGTTTACAAACTGGACATGAAAGGAAAAACAATAAGAGGAACAGATTCTGTGAAAGCAAACATGACCAGTGGAACAGAACTTTGATTAGTTTTTATTTTAAAGAGTGAATGAACAGTCATTGAGATGATTTAAGTGAAGTATAGAATAAGGTATAATATGTCTGTGATGTGCCTTTCTTTTTATCAAACTTGGAGTGGACTGGAAAGCGCTGCTGTAAGAGCCTATTTATTCAAAACCAATGAAGCAGGACCTTTGAAATTTTCACAGGAATTACAAAATTAAGTGGGCATTCTAAATATGTAAACTTAATTTAGTATCAAACTTGATTTTGGCAATTATTCTATAGTCTATGAGAGGGGCATTTTTTTCGGGATTTTTTTTCTGGGACACGCTGTATGAAGTGCATCCTTGATACAAACCTGGTAATGTTTCTGGATGTGTTCTTGGTCCACAGTCTCTTTCACCCCCGGGGTCTGGTAGATGTCCCGCAAGAAACCCCACAGGTTGGGATAGTCAACGATGCGCTTCTTGTTGCACTGCAAATTGAACACACGTGACACAAATTTTCACCTGCTGTTATATCTGTATCAGTCGGTTCTATAGGACTATATACTGCCTCAAAGGACAACTCCCCTAGAGGACAACTCCCCTAGAGGACAACTCCCCCGAGGACAACTCCAAAGGAAGACGGTTCCCCCGGAGGTCAACTCCATAAGGACAACTCCGCCGAGAACAACTCCCCGAAGGAGTTAAACAATGTTTCAATTTTTGAAGAAAAAAATATTCCTCGAAGGGTGGGGGGGAGGGGGGGGGAGTAGTCATTCGGAAGAGTAACTCCTCTGAAGAAGTTGTCCTCGGGGGAGGGGTGCATCTTCCAGGGGAGTTATCAGGTGGTAATCGTCCCCGGCCTTAGAACGGTATAAATGGTATAAAACATACTTGGACTACCATCTGGCTGATAATGTTTCTGGGATTGTGGGTGTCCAGTGGAATCAGAAGACGTCGCCATCCTGGGGGGGGGGCGAGGGGGGGGGGGGGGGGGGCGGTGCGGCGGGGGGGGGGGGGGCGGGGGAATCGCCCCACGCCAATGAAATATTAGGGGGGCAAACATATCGATATCCCCCACCCAGTAATTTTGAAAACTTCAAAAAGATCATTATATGTAATGCAAATATACGTTTTAATAAGCATTGGAAAGCACTATAAAACCATTTAAGGCATAAAAATACTAGTAAACACATAAAATTGTCAATTTTTCGGCGCACTTCGCGCGCAAATTCTGTATTACAATTTGGCGTGCAGAGCGCGCCGAAAATTTTGGACTTTTTTTCACTTTTGCCTCCCCCCCCCCAATCCGAAACATGGATCGACGCCCCTGTCAGAAATTTAAGCATAACAAATTTTACTTGGTGAAAAATAGATATGCAGTTACACAAGCCTCTTAAAATATTGAAACATTAAGAGTTTTTTTTTTAAATTATTATTTTGTATAGATAATTCTAATTGTGAGGTGCACTCTTTATACATACACCCGATAATGTTTTTGGATGTGTTCTGTAATTTAAACATAAACAAATTTACTCGGTGCTAAATAGGCCTATACTGCAATTGCTCGAGTGATAATTAAACTATTTCAAATAATCCGAATAATACTGTTGGTTCTTATATTATTATTTTTTCAACCAGATCATCAACAGATCAATTAGTTTATGAGTAAGGATAAGACGGGAGGGGATAAAAATAAGAGAGTACTCTAAATCACAGAAAGTCAAGAAATGTGCAGTTATCGACTCCATTACCTCGACTTATAGGCTTACTTCTTTGTGCTCGTTATAATATATTTCTTGCACTATACTTGACTTGTGGATAGGCATACATCTGCATGATATTGCACAAATTCCATTTCAATTAGCACACATTGCACGATGTATTTATATATACAGCGGCACGACTTTTACGAATTGGGATAAGGGTAAAAATAAAAAGGTCAACACTTTTGGTGCGCTCTGCGCACAAAATTGCAATATAAAATTTGAAATTGTGTATGTTGAGTGTTGAGTAGTACGTGAAGTTAATTGATTTTGTAGTGCCTTAATTTGCAGCGTTTTTTACATAATTTTTTGCACTGCGTTTGCTGAATTTTCAACTTGTCAAATTATTGGGGGAGGGGAGAGGAAAACATATGATTTCCCCAAATATTTTCATAGAGCAACTGTCCCAATACTAACAACCCCCTAAAGATCGACGCCTCTGTCCATATAGCCTTATCAAATATATACCGATGTAAATGCTTACCTGGGGAAAATACCCAATATTTCCCACATAAATGATAACAATTTGAAATCAATTAGATTTTACAAAATTAATACAAATTATGCACATGGGACTAGCATGGAAACTCGGGCACGATATGAATTATGCACCGTATAACCGCGAGTTTACCTCGCTGACTTTATGGTCGGTGGAGCTCTGAATAACTAATTGCGGCTCATCTCTTAATTCATGGGATATAGAATACTAGTAGTCTGAGGGGTAGAAAATCAGTTAAGCCGCTAGCTTTATTATCAGCTGAAGCAGGGGCCAGGGTAAAATCTTAGGGGGCGACGGAAACTTTACGGCCAAACAGCGACGCAACAAGCAAAAAAAGGGAGGGGCTTTTCAGGTCCGCCAGAAACCAGTGTCACGGCCAAATGATATCCGTTCATGGCCACGCCAAACTGCCAAATTGTTAGGGGAAGGGGGACAGATTTTTCCAAAAACATTTTAAAAAGCGGTTTTCATTACACTGAAAACAATAGGGACGGCCTCCCCCTCTGCGCACCCCCCCCCCGCCCCCAGGGTGCCGCCCCTGAGGTTGAAGTATTGTTGTGCTGTCACGTAAGCCTACTTACACGTAGCAAAATGAATTATTAAAGAGGAGTGACTATTACGGATTGTGTGCATTACGAACAAAAATCTTTATCCAAGGGCATTATGCCATTAAGCATTACATTTGATGATACTAGTTGCTATTTTCTCCCATCCTGAACACTGCAACGTGATAATATATAGAGCTCTCTGCATTGAACATAAAAGGAAGCAATACACCAATACACTTGATTTTTGTTTTGATATTTCAAAAGTTTAAGTATTCCTTACCGATTTCAAGAATATTGAAAATATGACCTCTAGAACGTTTGCAACGCGATAAAGCGTAAGGGGACGGGAGTTTCCCTACACGTGATCACGATCACTATCCTCAGTGAGTGAACGGACGTTAGCTTGATTGGGTATCAGCGCCCTCACTAGTCAGACTTCTTCTGTCGTATCTGGGGACAAAAAGTCAAATCGGTCAAAAACGTTCCGGCGAGGACGAAGGAAAGTTCGTCTCGTGCATAAGCAGACAGACAGGCGCGGTTCTACGGAGGGCTTTGGGGGCTTGAGGCCCCCCCCCAATTAACAATGATTAATGTACCCCCGCCCCCCGCTAAACGACCCTTGTCGGCGGCTGGATGACCGAGAAGAAATTTCGGACCTCAGATTTGGAGAGAATTTTGTTTTGCCTGATACTGCTTACGTGGAGGGGGGGGGGGGGAGGGGAGGGGGCTGTCACCAGCTGTTTGGCTTACCTCTAAAGAGGTGTACCATAAGCACAGGTCCAAAACGACGCAAAGGTAGATGACAGAGGGGAACATCAGGCCTCGCACTCCGGTCACCGAACAGAGATAAGCGGGACTCTTAGACAACACGTCCTCTGCCTGAAGGTGAAAGAAGCGGGATAAAGTCAGTAAAATATAATTCACATCATCAATCTAGCAGCCAAGCAGCAAGCAGTAGCGAGTAACAGCTTCATCGATCATTATTACTTTATTTAATCATGCATTATCATCATCAGTATAAATAATAATAATAATAATAATAATAATAATATAATAATGATGATGATAAGAGTAATAATAATAATAATAATAACAATAATAGATAATAATGAGGATCGATGCCAAAATACAGTAAATATGGAGAGCTAATAAGAGATAAATAATAATAAATAAATCAACGAGATGATAATGATAATAATATAATAAAATAATAATAATAATAATAATAATGATAATAATAATAAATAATAATAATAATAATGAATGATAATAATGATAATGATAATGATTAAGGATAATAATAATCATAGTAATAGTAAAAGAAAGAAGAAGGAAAGAAGAAAGAAGAAAGAAGAAGAAGAAGAAGAAGAAGAAGAAGAAGAAGAATAGAATAATAAGTGAGAGGTGAGTGAGTGCAGGTCAAGGTAGTAATTATAAGGAATAATAATAGAGCAGATCCAGGATGTTGTTCAATCGGTTTGACAAAAGACGAAGTTGCATAAAATTAGTATTCGCATCGCACTGGATCAACAAGACGCGGAAGGATCTCTGAAATTTACAGTTGTTAGGGATCGAAAAAACATATGAAAAGTCACCGGGAAAACCGATTCATAATTGTTAATTTTGTCCATTATTAGTTATTATATATCATATCATCATGCATCAAATCAATCAGGTACAATCATCAGCTCCATCATCATCATCATCATCATCATCATCATCATCATCTATTAATTATTGATTAATTGATTATCATTATTATTACCAGAAATGTAGCAATTTTAAAACACCCGAATATAATTGACATATCGAAAGGTGAGATATGAATATAGAAGTTTTAAGAAAAATAAATAATGAGATAGTCCGTTTTATAATTATTCACTAACTAAAAAAAAAAGCCATGTAAACCAATTGCAGATACATCTTGAAACGCGAGAGAACCCAATCGTTATTTGAAGCATAACATCCCGCCGGGACGCCCGTATTACGACACTGGGCCAGGGGAAGGGAAAACGACCAGAGGACATGAGAGTCATAGCCCAGCCGGGCACAAGAGCTGCAGTGAATGGAGTGAAAGGCCCCCGTGGTTGGTGCGCACAGCTAGCGCCGTACTTATAGCTATCGATATATACCGCACGACGCACACGAGCTGTAGAAAAAATAGAGATGCCTGCAACTTCAGCGCTTGGTTCCAACAGCCTCATATTATCATTTATTAGTAACATTACGAGCCTGCTTGCGCAACGGGAGTTTAGGTTGATTTGGCTGGAATTAGTGGTTTTGCAATGACATAGCCTTCAAACATGTGTGAATTACCTGATGTTGCATTTTTTTTACTCGGTTACATTAGCTCCGTTCATTTCTTTTTCTATCTGATCAATTTCTAATACGTATCTGTCATTTACATCCAAGTCTACCATACTTTAATGTCATGTACATTATACGGTATAAGGTATACTTTTTTGGTAAAATGAAACATAATTCTTTGGAAAATTTAACGACCTATATGATCTATCAATGCGCCTGAAAATTGCTCGCTCTGAAATCTTCCCATTTTAGAAATTACTCGTCAAATGTGAAATCTCGGGGGGGGGTGGGGGGGGAGATTTCCCATAGGTAATGGTACATACGCGCTTAGATGCTCTCGCTTTAATTTAACATGGTAGATTTGTCACTAAATTAAGCCCAAGAAATAGTTTTGGATTTTTTGTTATTTGGAAAGCTTCTATACCCAAAGCCATAACGCCTGCAATGATAAGATTCTGAGATGTCTTTGTTTTATTTTTTTTATATAGTTAATGAAAAATCTCGGGGGGGGACCCCGCGAGATTTTCGACCGATATATTTTATATTATAGCAACCAGGGTTAAAAGGCTTTAAGGATACATGTGTTATACCACATCTGAAAGACAGACTCTGCTTTTTCAGATGAGGTATAGCTCATATAACCTTTTTAACCCTTTGGATGCTATAATGGTAAAATAATAACCGAAAAATCTCCGGGGGTCCCCCCCCGAGATTTTCAATCTAATTAATTTAAAAAAAAACTAAGACAAAAAAAAGTTATATGATTATACGCTCATCTGAAAGAGCAGAGTCTACTCTTTCAGATGAGGTAAACACATGCAACCTTAAAGGCTTTAACGCCTGTTGGTGCTTAAATATAAATAAAGTCGAAAATCCTCCCCCCCCCCTCCGAGATTTTTCATTTACTAATAAAAACAACTAAAAGACATTCAGAAGTCTATCATTGCAGGGTTATGACTCTGGGGCATAAGCATTCCAATAACAAAACAATACCCAAAACTAAATTGGGCTTTAACAATTTTCTGTAGTTTGGTGTTGTTTTCTGTTATGTCTGGAGTGACAATAAGAATACTTTATGTGAAAGATTGACTAAAACTTTTGTCTGATCGGCCAAAACGTATGCGCATCTACATCTACACATTCATCTACTAGTCCTCATGAATACACGCTAGACATTACGTGTGTTTCATACGACAATTTTGCTCCGGCGAACAAGTGTTCAGACGATAATTTTGGTAATCAAACATCGTCTTGCAGTCGCAAAACTTTCCGTAACTAATTCGCAAAATGTGCGCGTGTCTTTCTTTCATTTTTTTCCCAGTTAGTCTGATGGATTTTTCCCGGCTGAAATCATTCAGGGAGGCGGTCCTGCCGCCCTGCCCCCCCCCCCCCCCCCGCGGTGTTACGCCTTGGCCTAACCCCCAACATCACAAGAAATCAACTCCTAGTCTGCATTAAGAAAGCGCGTCCCTCCATGACAAAAATCAACGCATAACCCTTCGTCTTCTATAGTACCGGAGCAAAGAAGTCTGTCGCCGGAACAAAATGTCGACGTCATCCTACGTGTTCTTCAACATGGTGTCAGATTGGGGTTGTGCGGTGGGGGAGCACTGGACGCCCCGCCCAAAAAAAAATAATAATAATAAATAAACAAATAAATTAAATAATTTGGTCCGGTACAGAGAGGGCTCATGTTGAATCAAATTTGTGCTAATGTTGCGTTTCCGCCCCGCCCCCCATGATTTGATTGATCGTTCTGACCACCACCCACACTGATTTGTCTGCATTCTTTACTGCCCCCCCCCCCGCCACTCCTGCGATGATCTTAGCTCATTGGTGTACGGGTGTTCCTCCACATCCACATCCTACTCTGATAACGCTACATCACTCAGTCCTGGAATTTATTAGCGTACAGCGTAACGAACTAAATGACGTTCCTTCAGGGCGTTGTTAATGTGAACGCGAGCAAGAAGTAGCAAATTAGAAGGCAAGGTATTCTTAAAGGAAAATAACAGAAAGGAATAAAGTCCTTACGGTTTTTTTTTTGGGGGCGGACTACTCTAGAATCAAGTACACTATTCAAGGCTTTGACTGTCCTAAATTTCAAGTTCCAAATGTTTATTATTTATTAAACAATCGCCATCGAATATCGGTAACATTGTGAGAGCAAATAAATAAATTCTACAAGGGCACCATATTGTTCAATACTGGTAAGGACGCATGTTTCCGCACCAGAGTAACCGCATTCGAGACAAATCCTTCCAGGCAGGAAAATGCAATATACACTACGTAACGATACAATATTACATGTACAATTATTTCCATAGCGCTATATACATACGAAAAACACTACACCTGGTGTATACATTCAATGTATACACTGTTGGAAACATATACCAATTTGGTATATGTTTCCAACAGTTTGGTTCTTGAGACATTCTTGTGTACTTCTCCCAAACATATCAATGCCATTTAACCCTAACTATTTGTCTGCTTAAACGGTGAAATTGTCGTCGGAGCAAATGACGGGTCATTTTCCGTGTACATTCACATCCACATCCACATCTACGTCTACATGTACGTCTGATATTAAAGACACAAGCTAACAATAGGGTGCTTCAATGTAAAAATTGTCAAACTTTGATGTCTGAGCTACATAGTAGTGTTTGAATGGACAAATAAACATCATAAACTGCAAAAGTTTGGAAAGATATGCATGAATGAACAATTACCACTGCGGTGGAGTATGAAAAAGCCCAGATTTGCGCACAGTTTTCTATGAAAGGAAATGGGCTAGGTGAATCTGGTCGACCTGAACATTAGTTTCACTTTTTTAAAGCACTAAATGATCATTTTGAAATACATTTTTTCAGAGCTATTTTTAGACCTTATCAAAACACTAAGGGCATGGAGGATTGTGTAGCTAACATTTTTTTTTAAACTGTGGTCATTGCTAACTTGTGTCTTTAACGCTAATAATGGAAAATTATCAAGCACACGTGACGACTAAATGACTCCTAGAGGCGCTCTCAACAATTACCACACGAACAATAGCAAATTAGAAGGCATGGATTCTTAAAGACAAGGTTCACCCTATTTTTAAGTTAGTTGTAATAAAAGCAGAAAAATGAGAGAAACATATTAATGAAAGTTTGGCGAAAATCCACCAAAGAATAACAGAGTTTCACAGTTTCACAGTTTTCATTTTGTGACGTCACATGCGAGCAGCTCCCCATCTGTCATGTAATATAAATTCCATAAAGTGCCGTTTTTTCAGAAATTTGAAAATGATTTTACCTGTGCATTCAATGTATTATCAGAAACATTATTTCATTCAGCTTGTATGAAAAAAAAAATCCCATTTAATCATCATGAACCATTAAAAATGGTAATTTATGGAATTTATATTACGTGATATATGGGGAGTTGCTCGCATATGACTCATAAAATGAAACTTTGAAACTTCATAACTCTGTTATTCTTTGGTGGATTTTTGCCAAACTTTCTTTAATATATTTCTCTTATTTTCTGCTTTTATTCAAACCAACTTGACGTCAGGGTGAACTTTGCCTTTAAAGGCATATAGCAGGATAGGAAAACGTCCTTATTTTGGACGAAAAAAAAACCTACTCTAGAATCTAGTATACTGTTCAAAGCTTCGACTGTCTAAATTTCATGTTCAAATATTTATTACTTATAAAAAAAAAACTCGCCACAGTACACGAGCAGTAGCAAATAGGCTGGGATTCTTAACCCTACAACTTAATTATGATTTTATGCATAAATTAGCATAATTAATTGATATGAAATCAATTCCTGGTAATTAACTATACAGTCTTGTAGATTTCGTGATGGGTAACGTGCGTGCCGATTTTCGGCGCGATCGCGCGATCGACGGCCG
>JZLH01S0539070.1:26189-38257 GCA_001188425.1 Eucidaris tribuloides
AATTACAGAAGTCTTTCGTTAAAAACAGATGTAGAATCAGGAAAGGTTGTTGGATAAAAATAATACAACCGGGTAAATGATCTAACTTGACTGGAAACGGGGAATTTTCAGTTTCTTCTCACCTGGATCGGCTTTGAGGTAGACTTCTCTCAGATACTGGCAGTTATTGACGGTGTCCAACGATGTCTTGGGTTTCTAGATCAATCAATCAATCAATCAATCAATCAATCAATCAATCAATCAATCAATGGCAATCAATCAGAAAACAAATGATTACAATTTAAAGGGGAAGTTCACCCTGAGGTCAAATTGGTTTTGATAAAAGCAGAAAAAAATTAGAGAAACATATTAATGAAGGTTTGACGAAAATCCATCAAAGAATAACAGAGTTATGGAATTTTAAATTTTTGAATTTGTGACGTCACATGGGAGCAGCTTCCCATATGTCATGTGATATAATTTCCATAAAAGTGCCATTTTCTCAGAAATATGAAAAATAATTTTACCTGTGCATTCAATATATTATCAGAAACATTATTTCATACATCATGAACTATTAAAAAACGGCAATTTATGGAATTTATATTACATGACATATGGGGAGATGCACGCATGTGACGTCACAAATTAAAACTTTGAAAACTTCATAAATCTTTCATTCTTTTGGTGGATTCTCTTTAAAAATTCATTAATATGTTTCTCTCCAATTTCTGCTTGACGTCAGGGTGAACTTTGCCTTTAAATGAATTATAACTATAGAGCGATTCGAATGTTGTGCAGTCGATAGTATGAATCCGCCCCCCCCCATCCCCCGTGCCTGTTCTCCACCCAGCAAAATGGCCACCCAATTTAATTCCACATGACTTTGCTTTAGTCTATGAAGTTGGCTATATATCTCCTTTCATTGACATTTGACCTTTGACCCTTGACATTCAGCCTTGATCACTTACAAAGCTATGTATGAATGTACCATCTTTCCAACCACGCAACATAATATTCGGAATCTTTACTATTGTTTTCCCTTGATATCCAACATTATTCAAAGTTCAATGACCTTGGTTAAATTAACCTTAATATTTTGGCAAAAAAAATATTCCACTGCACATTACTAAACATTCCATAGGCTTACGCAGGGGGAGGAATGTATGTTTAACACGCTATTTTTTCGTAAACCACCCCCCCCCCTTCACGGAAAACACCCCCCTTTATACTCAAAACACCCTTTTGGCCGTGGAAAAGTGTGTCGTAGGACATAATAAAGACTTGAAAATGTTAACAATGTGAACAAAGGATTTGGCAAGTGACAATTTTTTCGGCAAAAGTGAGCATGCATTGAAGGCAAAAATGTCAGTTTTCAAAAGTCACAGGAGTATCTCCTCTGCCAAAATAATGGTAAATAATGACATTTTTTTTTTGCTTTATCTATAATGTGTGCTTACTCAACCA
This sequence comes from Eucidaris tribuloides, assembly GCA_001188425.1. NCBI lineage: Eukaryota > Metazoa > Echinodermata > Echinoidea > Cidaroida > Cidaridae > Eucidaris > Eucidaris tribuloides. Next base: position 27,636 of record JZLH01S0539070.1, read on the forward strand.
TGACATTGTTACAACCTCTTATGTTCCTACAATATGTAAAGATAAATTTTATTGAAAAATATCGGATTTCAATTTTTTCAATAAACTTAATGGATTTTACAATTTCAAAATTGAGGAATGGTGGGAAATTCTAAATTGAGCTCATCGAAGCGTAAAATATGCGAAAAGTGCCAGGGGAAGTGTAAGAGGGGTCAAACAATTGATTATTACCATAGATAGCGCTTAATCATTCACTAAGATCATAATTTGTCAAAATCCTGCATCACAAATCCCCCCAAAATGACCCTTGCATATAATATGTGCTCACTCATGCATGACTTGACGGATCAATCATATTTTCACCACAGAGAAGTTAGTCAACTCAGTGCAAAACACCCTTGAACCACACTCATTTTGTCTTAAAGCGCGTTTCTTTAAAAAGTTATGTAGTTTGAAATAATAATAATAATAATATAATAATAATAATAATAATATAATAATAATTAATAATAATAATAATATAATAGAATAATAATAAATAATGAATAAGTAATAATAATAATAATAATAATAAAATAAATAATAATACCAAGTCTTATATAGCGCATTATTACTGCCAAATGCGTCTCGATGCGCTTTTTGAAAGAAAAAGAAAGATGCTGGCAATTGTAATGATAACTCAGTCACAGTACTTAAGGTGAATTTAAACTTGGGTGTCGTAGACGAGTTCTTCAAATATGATGGGATGATATTCCAGAGTGAAGGGGCAGCATGAGCGAAAGATCGTTCCCCATAAAACTTGGTTTGAATACTCGGACAATGCGAAAGGGGGTACTGGTAATATGAAATTTAAAAAGAAAAGGCACAGTCAGCCTTTATTACAGAGTTGCAATATACATGTAGTTTTCAAAACAAACTATATATGACATTAAAGTGATAGGCTAACATTGTGGAGCTTCAATTAAAAAAATTGTCAAATTTTGATATCTGAACTACATAGTAATGTTCATATGGACAAATAAACACCCTAGAATAAAAAAAAGTTTGGAAAGTTACACTGCCAATGGCACGTTATGCATGAATAAACGATTAAAACTCGGGGCGAGTTTTAATAGCCTAGGTGTACACACAGTAAGTCTATGGGAGAAAGTGGGCAGGTGAATCCGATCAACTTACGATTTTCACTTTTTTAAAGCACTAAATAATCATTTTGAAATACAATTTTTTCAGGGCGTCATTTTTAGACCTTATCAAAGACAATGGTAGCATGGGGAATCATGTAGCTCAGAATTTTTTAACTGTGGTAAATGTTAGCCAATACCCCCAACCAACCTGATCAGTGAAGCTCCATCCCTTTTCGCCCATATACCAGTCCACCACGGTATAGCCAAGCACATCTTCCAAACCTTTCAGCTTCCTCACGATGACGGTGCGGTGAGCCCAGGGGCAGGCCAGGGAGACGTAGAGGTGATAACGACCCTTCTCTGGCTTGAATGGTCCATCGGCTGGGTAAAAAGTGAAATGACAGTAATATTAATAACAACAACAATAATAAGGATAATAATACTGGCAAAAACCACCACCACCACCACCACCACCACAACAACAACAACAACAACACCAACAACAATATTAGTAGTAGTAGTAGTAGTAGTAGTAGTAGTAGTAGTAGTAGTAGTAGTAGTAGTAGTAGTAGTAGTAGTAGTAGTAGTAGTACACACTAAAAAAATAAAGGTGCGCACAACGTGCAATTGCGGAAATAGGTGCAGAGCAATTTCTGCCGCGGTATTCGAGCAATTCTGCACCTTTCACGGGTGAGCGCTCGCCCCACTCCATTATGTTTGCAAGTTTGCACCTTTTAGGTGCACATTTATGCAAATTTATGATGTTTTCTCTTCCGAAGCCTGGTGTGAGCTATTTCTACCATCTGTTAGACTGTTTCTATTTCAATACGGAAAATGCAACTTGCATACATTTTCTATGTCGGACAAGCTCAGACAAACGTTTAATAGGTATGTATGGAATTTGAATATATTACGAAAACGGCCTATAGGTCCAAAGTTTGCACCTTAAAGGATGAAAATAATGCACCTTCGACTTAAACACTATATAATTATGTAAAAATACACACCTTTACGGCCAGCGTGTTGGCCAAGTGGTAGAGCGTCCGTCTCACATGCGGAAAGTCGCAGGTTCGAGCCCCGGTAAGGTCATATTTGTACGAGTTTTTAAATATTTGTAAATGTTAATTAATAAATTGTGTTATAATGTAAATACTATAAATAGCACTGGAATGAACGTAAATTGCGGTTCACACACTAAAACACACAGTTTGCAAGAAAAAGAAGAATATTTTTTTTATATTCTATGGTGCAACTTTGCACCTTTCAGAAAGGTGCAAAGTTGCACTTTTAAAGGTGCACCCAGTGTGACATTGGTCTGTACCTTTAAAGGTGCAAAGTTGAGCCTATTTTTCTTAGTAGTATATTTATAGTGTGGTACAGACAGGATTAAGGAATTACCCGGGGAATTACAAGCTGAATACATGTTCAATGACTCTTGATAGAGTCATTGAACTAAATAAACGAAGCGATTAAGTGGCCACCTCCATGATGACAAGCAGCCAATACAGTAACTATTATGCAACATGATTAATTATCTCTGCAAAACTGTCACTAAATATTGAAGGGCAGTGGCATGATTGGGAGAAATAAAAAAGTGCCTCTCAAACAAACTGGTTGAAAGATACACCAGTCTACACACTAAGTGAAGTGTATCTCCTGCATGGCTGGAAAGATTTGTCTTGAATTTGTTTACCTAAGAAGAATCAAGCGTGAACATACCAGCACTTTATTTCTCTCGTGCCCCGAGATAAATTTATCCTATAGAAAGCTACACGACAAATCTGTCTGTCACAAGGCATACTGATGGAAGTTATTCTTTTTTAAATGAGTCAACCTTTGACTACAAAATGTTCACAGTAGAATCCTTGCACAGTTTCCTAGATTCTAGAATAGTTTTGCCCAAAGTGAGTACTATACCCCCAGTCATGTCATTTACTTTTAAGATCATAGTATTAACAGCTCGACATTACACATGAATCCATTTCCGTAAGTTACAGGAATATAACATGTCCCCTTCTTTTCCTGTTCACTTATCGAGTATCTGAAGGAGGTATATTTCAGGACGAAGGGGAAATATCACTCATCTCCGGAAAAGTAGAAAGACACGGCAGTTATACACGGCAAACATGGCGCGTTACAGAGTGGCGTTCCCGATCTGTCATTAATCGTGCGAGGCTTATGAGATAACATGTGATACTTATCAAATAGATGACATTCATATCCCATTACACAGTGGTGATTAATACCAGCGTGCTTCGAGTTAAGTCAATCCCAGATCTTTTTTGACTGAAATTCCAAACGAACATGACGGTTCAACAAGTTTAAAGGACAGTGACATGATTGGGAGAAATTAAAAATGACTCTAGAACCAAACTGGTTGAAAATTATACTAGTCTATACACCAGCTGGGGTGTATCTCCTGGCTGGAAGGATTTGTCTTGAATTTGGGTACTTAAGGAGAATCCAGCATGAACATACCAGTTCTGTATACTAGCATTTTGTTTATCTCGTGCCGATAGAAATAGATTCCATATAAAGCTACGCAACAGATTTGTCTGTCACAAGGCATACTGCTAGAAGATATTTTAGAACGAGTCAACTTTTGACTACAACATTTTCACAGTAGAATTCTTGTACAGTTTACTTGATTCTAGTGTAGTTTCACCCCAAGTTGAGGAGTACCCCAATCATGTCATTAACCTTTAAAGGAATCAGGTTTCCTGTGTAAAAAAAGAAAAGAAAAAAAATAGGTACATGATATACCATGCTACTTATGTCTGTGATAAGGTTTAAAGTATGAAGCCCTGAAAAAAATATACAGTTCAAACCGATCATTCATGCTTTTAAAAAGCGAAAATCAATGAGTAATCATACCAGTCTTTCCCCCATAGACCGCTGTGCTATATAATTTTTGTCCCCAGGACATTAATTCATGTACAGATATTTGTATGCACATTATTTGCTTGTGACAGAATAACTAAAAAAGTATTTGTTCTACACTGTTTATTGGCATTCAAACACTATAGGTCGAATATCAAAGTTTGACATTGTTTTTTTTTGGGGGGTGGGGTGGGGGTAGTTATTTGTGTGTTTGTTTGTTTTTTGTTTGTTTGTTTGTTTGTTTGTTTTTTGGGGGGGAGGGCTTCCACATTGTAAACCAATGTCTTTTAAAGGTAAATGACATGATTGGGGGTAGTCCTCAACTTGGGCTGAAACTACTCTAGAATCAAGTAAGCTATGCAAGGATTCTCCTGTGAAAATCTTGTAGTCAAACGTTGACTCATTCTCAAATAAACAATGTAATACAGTCAGCTCGTAACACGGGAACACCTGCTGTGTGCTCTCTATGGGCTTATTTTTATCGTCGCCCGGATAAAATTAAGATACTCCTAATGTTAATGTTGATTCTCCTTCAGTAAACAAATTACAGACAAATCCTCCCAGGTGGGAGATCCACTCCTGCTAGTGTATGATTGGTATATATTTCAACTCATTTGGTTCTTGAGGCATTTTCAAGTGTTCCCAATCATGTCACTAACCTTTAAGTGGCATTAACGGTATCAAATGAGGGCAGCGTAACATAGACTCATATTAATCTATACAGGGTGGCCCAGAAAGAATGCAACACCTGCGATCGCTAATTTCTTCACCATCATCAGCAAAATCTCATTGTTTTTTGTTTCATTTAGATAGAACATGCTTTTTCCAACAAAATGATACCACAATCATTGATTTTTAGTCAGTTATTTGGCTCTTAGGGCCATTTTTCTGAGACAATGTCATTTCCCAAATATCCTACTTTTTCAACTCACCCGATCCTTGGAGCATCGAGATTTTCTCGCAATGTAGCGTGCCATAAAGACAAACCGCAATTCCTCACATTGTCTTTATTTTTTATCATAGCGAGGGCATTCCTGTGGTTTGTCTGCGTATAGCTTATTCTATATGGCACGCTGTAACGAGAGAATATTTCGGTAATTCCGGGGATCGGCGGAGTGGAAAAAGTAGGAAATTAATAGAAATGACATTGCCTCACCAAAATTGCGCTAGGATCCAAACGCCTTATACTAAAAAAAAAATCAATGATCATGGTATCATTTTGTTGGAAAAAGAATTGTCTAACCAATGAAACAGAAACAATTACATTTTGCCGATGATGTAAAAGAAATTAGCGCCTGCAAGTGTTGTGTTCTTTCTGGGCCAAACTGGCAGATCAAGATGGACTCAGTGATTACCTCCTATTACACATGCACGCACAGAGTCACTGAAATCATAAGAGAACAAAAATAAACACGAGGGTACAAATGCTCAAAACATCACTGCATAAAATGTATCATGTATTATATATTATACCATGATATATGTATATCATAATACACTATGTACATTAAATACATTATAAAGCATTATAAACAGTGAGGTGTGTTGGAAGAAATGACGCGAATAAAAAAAAATAATAATGTCAAAAGTTCAAAACTATTGGCACAACGTGGTATAAAAGCAGCACACCCCCTCCTTCAACGGATGTATACGTGCACTTTATCACGTTGAATGGCGAGCGTGCTGGCAAATACAGGTATACATCTTTATACCACGTTATTATGAGTAAAATTAACCTTCAAAGCGCAAATGACGTCCATCTAATTAGATCAAAAGTGCATCGTTAACGAAGGAGAGGAACTTTCACCGATAACTGGTTATCGGCCGACAATTCTTTGTGTGGGGGTGGGGGATACTGGTTAATGTCTCGTGAAAAATGTGCCAGCATTGCCTGTGGACTTCCTAATCTACCGTCTATTACGTCAGGAATTCATGATTTTTAAAGTTATACCTGTTATTCACCAGGTGATATCATACCAAGATAATCTGGCAAGGTTCCATTTGTATTGGCAGCAGTGGCATTCTATTAGCATTGAACTTTCTAGAATGTATAGATGCCTGGAATCTACACTCTTACTGAGAGGGCAAACATCTATTACGCATGGAAAATTAAGAGTGGAATTTCACTCTCAAAATAGTGTATACCCATCTTAAATGAGCAGGGGCGGACCCATCTTAAATGAGCAGGGGCGGCGGAACGTATTTTCGGTTTGGGGGGGGGGGGGGGCAAAGCCAAAAAGGGCACTCATATGTCAAAAGGGGCATTGGGCGCAAGCAAATATTTTCACCATCAGATTAGGTGTTTGCTTGAAGATGCTGTTTTTAGCGGCAATCTAACTCGAACCCAACCTTTTTTTAATGGGTTCCGATTTGAAACATGAAATCATAGGCCTACACATAATGCGCGAGCGAGCGAATAGCGAGCGGCGGGTTTGAGAAAAGTTTAGATAATGTTAATTGTAAAACCGCAATGTGGTCTATCTGCGCTAATTAACAGCATTTGATTTTTTGTGTATTTAAAAAAAAGAACATATGTGTAGATCAAAACCTTTCGCTGAAGTAGCTGTTTCTTCATAGGTAACGTGAGCAAGAACCTTTTGAAGGGATTTCTGATCATTTAAACATGAATATGCATGTTCTATACTCTGCGCGAGCGAGCGGTTTTGAAAAATTGAAAATTTTCAGATGTAAACCCGCTTGTGGTCCGTATTGTGGCGCTAATAACAGCAGCTGATTTGTGTATTTAAAAAAAAAATAAAGAACATCTGTCTAGAATCAAAACTTTCTGCTTGAAGTAGCTGTTTACTTCACGGTAATCGTAACTTGAGAGGCAAAACCTTTGAAGGGATTTCTGAATCATTTTAAACATGAAAATACCATGTAATGCTAACCTCGCGAGCGAGCGTTAGCGAGCGAGCGGTTTTGAAAAATTGAAAATTTAAAGATTAAACTCGCTTTGTGGTCTATTGTGGCGCTAATAACAGCACTGATTTTTTGTAGTATTTAAAAAAAAGAACATCTGTCTAGATCAAACTTTTCTGCTTGAAGTAGCCGTTTCTTCACGGTAATGTAACTTGAGCAAAACCTTTTTTTTCGTTTATACGAAAAAGGTCACGTGACACGAGTTTGGCTAGTGGTAGTCTTAATTGCTCACTCACATAACCCCGCCCTCCGTCGGACCGATAAAGTCGCACTTCCTATAGAATACACTGCCAAAAACTTATCAGATTTATAGCAGTTTTATGAAAACATAGAGTCACAGGGGTCAACACGTGGTCTACAAGTTTGGACACCTTTGCGTGTTTTTTTATTTTTATTTTTTATTTTTTTACAATTTCATGTTACTGTAATTAGAGATAACAAATGATGGTAAACAACTTTCAGTGTTATTCGGCAGTATCTGCTTCATAATTTATCCTTGTACTAATCAATCAGTTCATTTTACCTGCAACTTGGCACCATTTTGGGTGTAACCTTTTGAAACACCGGATTTCATAATTATACAAACTATAAAACGCAAATCATCATGTGATAATTTTACATACATTCTCACATTACCCCAGCTATTAAAGGGATATGTCAAGATTGGAAGTAGTCCTCAATTTAGGACACAATGCTTCCACGAAGAATCAAGTATACTGTTTAAAGTTTCTGGTGTGATATTTTATAATCATATATTTTATCTTTATTGTACAATTATAATTATCATCAGAAAATACTGTGACGGTAATTTTTTTGTGTAGTTGTCTATGCGATTCATTTCTATCAGTGCCGGTGATTGATTGAATACTGGTAGTACTTATTCCTCATCTATTCAGAATACTGAGCGTGTATCAAAAAAAAGTAAACACTTAGTAAAAAAATTATCTTAAAAAATTCTCATGATTTTGAGATTATTCTTTTATATGAATATGTTACCTTGGACCTAAGCTATCTTATGACACTGTTAGTTTTGAAAGCATTTCACGCATGAGTGAGCACAGCCTACTTTTGTCCAATCGGCCAAAAATGCATTTGCGCACAGAGTTGCATTCTAATTGTCAATGTTTAATGCCTTGCAGACCGATGCTGCAGAAGATTTTCAACTGATGTGCAGAAGTATTGGATCCTCAGCATGCTCAGAGGAGAGCTTATATCAATTCTGTCATAAGAAAGACAAAAATAAAGCAATGATTCAGATACACCCTACTAAAAAAGAAGAAAATGTCATGTTTGCAACATGAACTGTGAATTGACCATGAAAAAATGAAATTTTCTTCTTTTTAACGACGGTGTATCTGAATCATTGCTTCATTTTGTCTCTCTTGTCACAGAAATGATATTAGGTTTTCTCTGAGCATGCTGAGAATTCAATACTTAGGCACATCAGTTGAGAACTTCTGTAGAACCGGTCTGTGAGGCATTAAACGTTGATTATAAGAACACAATTCTGTGCCAAATGCATTTTTGACTGATTGGACAAAAGTGGGTTGTGCTCACTCATGCGTGAAATACTTTCAAAACCAACAGTGTCATCAGATAGCTTAGGTCTAAGGTAACATATTCATATAAAAAAATAATCTCAAAATCATGAGATTTTTTTCAAAATAATTTTTTTTTACTAAGTGTTTACTTTTTTCTGATACACACTGTATAACAAATTTTTCAACTCATTTGGGTCTTGAGGCATTTTTTACTTCTCCCAATCATGTCAATGCCCTTTAAAGCATACTACTTATGTAGATTTGTAATTGAAAACTTGTAAAATCACGCGCGTCCTTAATTTTTTTATCCTAGATTCCAGCAAGGTTCTACTTTATTTTTTTTTTCGCCAGTCAAAGGACATCACCCTAATTAAATTGCTGGAAGGATAACCCATAAATCAAATGCAATATCAACATTGTTGAAGCCCTAAAAATAAAATTTCAAACTTTGATATTTGACCTTCATGATAGTGTTTGAATGGACAATTGGACGAACACAAAACGTTAGTTATTATTGTTGTCACAAGCAAAATATGTACAGATAAATATCAAAACATGAATTAATGTCCTGTGGACGACAAGTTTATAACACAGCAGTCTGTAAGGGAAAACTTGAATGGTCGCTTACTGTATTTTTTTTTTTTTTTTAATTCACTTAATGATCGTTTTGAACTACAATTTTTTTCGTAGGTTCATGTTTTAGACTTTATCTGAGACACTGGTACATGTAGCTCAGATTGTTTTTTTTAATTGATAACTCAATTGTTGAATGGTGAATTAATACATTTCTGTTGGCAGTGACTGTATTTTTATGGGTTATATTACTGGATTTTTTTTCTTACAAGTCATTACCGTAAACAGTATCTAACTGTAACTAAACAGTAAAAAAATGTAAAAACAAACCCTGCAAAGATTCAACAGTAATAAACTGTAAACTTACACATTAATTATGTGGTAAAAGCTGCCAATAATGTTTCATAAGCTTAACAACATTTAGTTTACTTGTTAAAAGTATTTGAATCAATCATATATTCTCAGCTTGCTAGGTGGAACTGCAATTTGACATCAACGGTGGAGGAAATGTCCCATGTTACCCCCGTTTATTTGTTTGTTTTTGTTTTGTTTTTAAACGTATAACGTGTAGATTTTAATGTTCCATCCTTGCGGTTATTCTTCCGTTTCCCCCTATAAAGTGCCATCTTTACATGTACATGGCAATACACCGATAGATATAGATTGGGATATAATAAATATATAGGCAGGGATGGCGCCATGGTGAAATCTTAGGGAGGATGAAAACTCTCGGCGGGAGGTGGCGAAAATGTCGAAAATCCTACATTTCTTAATCTACATTGCGAAAACACTGATTTACTACATTTTGAAATGTTTAGGTGGTGCGACTGCCACCTCTGCTCCCACCCCACCCCCGTGGCGCCACCCCTGGATATAGAGACGCTATCTTTGAAATCAAATTTGGAGGGCAGGCGGTAAATATACTTCAAACTAAGGAATATGGGAGCAATTGGGGCGCACAAAGGTCCCAATATCAGCACCTTGGCAATTCTGCACCCTTAAGGATGCATTTCAACACTTCCCACTTCTCTGAGCTCAAAATTGCACCTCTGAGGGTGCAATGTGTCAGACGTGTACCCTTTGGAGTTCATAATTGCACCTGTAAGGGTGATGCTATTGGGACAATTTGTGCACCCCAATTGCTTAGTGTGTTGATATTAGGAATGAGGCTATGTGGTCTGTGATTATTTGTAATATTTATTATTGGCATTCCACTATCTCAGACGCCAAGGTGTGCTTTTTCCGATTAAGATTTCAACATGTCATTTTGTGTACATTTAGACGTGAATCAAAGTTGGCGAAACTTGCTAAATATGCGATCTTCTATACACTGAAACAGCTAAAGCGTCTTAAGGAGGAAAAGAAAGAGACAACTTATGATTGATATTTTCTGATCAACTGCTGATAATTGCCATAGAATCTCCTGACCTGTACGTGACCGATATCCTCTGTTATCCCTCCCAGCACTTGGGGGCAATATCAGTGACTAATGTACTGAGTCATTTGTTGAAACCAAAACACAGACGTATCGTCAGGTGAAGGGGGCTTTAAGGTGATTAGTTGACAGAATTTTTCAGCAAGTGATTTTTGTATCATGCTTTTC
>JZLH01S0539070.1:38447-48509 GCA_001188425.1 Eucidaris tribuloides
AAATTTGGCATGTTAAGAGTTAAGAGTTAAAACCACATCCATCAGTCCGTATGATGATAAGATGAACTGACGTTCACCGAATGTTTGGCTCTTTCGAGGTTTTAACATGGTGTATTTGCACACACAAAAATGCAAAAAAAAAAAAATGAAAACAAAATCCCTACTATACTATTTGGTTCCCGCTGCCAGGACTCGATGACACACTTCTAATGCCAAGGGGAAATGAGGCATACTTAGGCGCAAGCAACAGTTTGCCCTTAACTTCCCCCGACATTCAAACTTTGTAGTTATAACTTGTCTGGACGCTTGCTGCGAAAGAGCACTTCGCAGAGCTCCCTACTAGTCACTGGTGAAATCGACGGAGCACAGGGTTAATACTCCCTACTAGTCACTCCCTACTAGTCACTGGTGAAATCGACGGAGCACAGGGTTAATACTCAACGTTCACTGCGAAGTGTGTATATTAGTTTCCATCGCTTAGTTCAGTTTGTTGGAAGCAGTAGTTTTTGCACCAAACTTTAATTGGCAATTTGTTCGGAATGCAGCCTATAAATAACGTGTATACAGGACTGGGATGAATCAGACGTTTTTATAAATAATTTCTTTGTTGAAATGACGCATTTGTGATTATAGTTTGCCAAATACCAGCTGGATGATCGACAAAAGGAACAACTCATGTTTTAACCGTTTTTACATCGAATGATTAACACATAGTCACCGCCGACCTCACCCTTCATAACACGGAACAAGGACAAAATTGTACTTCAGCAAAGTGTATACAGTGTGGACAACGAAGGTTCAAGTGATTCTTGTATAGTGTGTGAGCAACTCTCTTCTACGCAGCTTGCTACATCTATTGGGACTTCTAACCCGTAACGGAACTCGGATGTTGATAATCTAAAGCGAATGTGGCATTAAGGGTCTGGGGAGCTGAAGTTACACTGGTTATAAAGGAAGTAACATAAATTGCTCCCATCCACTAGATGAATGTCACAGTGGACCAAACTGTCATAGTGCTTTTACTTTGAGTAACGGATCGACACTCGACAAGAGGTTAGAAACCTTTAAAGGGACCTCATCAGAAACTTAAATACATACTTCGGGGGTTGCATTTCAAAGGAGTATTACGTGCACTACTGATCTACTTGGGGCATCAACAGCCTAGGGGCTCATGATCACCATGAAGACACTATTCGGCGCGCGAATCTTATTGATGGTCGTTCTGGCCAATGTGCCTTTGACTTTGACCGTGACCTTGATCCAGGAGCCGTCGGACACTATGGTCGACAAAGGGATGCGCGTCATTCTCTATTGCGCCCTCAGAGGCCTGCAGGCCAATCAAGAGGTAGTCTGGCAGAAGAATAACCAGACGATAAGTATCGGGGTCAACTTGGTGGCCGATCCCCCGATAATCGATAGAGACCGATACCGAATCGTTGGCAATCGGGCCAAGGAGTACTTCGATTTGAGGATAAGTGAGACTAACCGACGCGATAATGGCGAATACGCGTGTTTTGTCCATAACATGGAAAACAACGAACTTGGTAATGTCACCCTTAAGTCGAAGGTTGCAAGGGTTACTGTTTATTACACGCCATCGGAAAAGTATCCCTACTGTCCGTTTGCTGAGACCGGTCGGGAGTTGAGCATCGGCGAGAAAATATCGATTTGTCTATCAGAGATGGGTCGGCCACCGGTCACGCTGGAGCTTCACGGAGACGGACCGGAAGTGGAAATCCCCGGCCGACGGAGATGGGACTACACGTCAAGTTCCGTGCTTTCCGCCTTGATCTGAACGTTCAGAGTCGACAGCAACGAGAAGACTACTACACCTGCCGAGCAGAACGAGGACTTCCCGTTTCTACACCAGCACCTGCCTCGTGGGACCTCTCAGGACCGGTGTGTTCCACCCCTGTCTCCATACGACCTCCTCAAGTGGTCTTGTCCGCCGGCGAGGGAAGGCCGTGTTCGTCTGCGAGATCGCCGCCAACCCACAACCAACGTCCATCGAGTGGACCCTTTACTCTCCTCCAATGGACAGAAGAAGTTCGCGGTTGTACGACGACAAACAGAACGACCAGATCCTCCACTACGCATGGCGGATGAATAACCGCCAAATGGTGTGCCACATTCTACAACAAGCGCAGCAATTCATCGTGCTGAACGCGTCCTGGCGTTGAGCAGACCGCCCAAAAATTCAGCGTCATGGGATAACAACAACACCAGCCATACTTGGCGCGGGTGAAAGTGCCCGAGGCACGATGGATCGATATGCTGCTTGTCTTTTCTGATCGTCATACTACTCTCAAGCCTTGTTTCATCTCTTCATCTGTAGATTAACATGCCAAGTCCCCCAGGTCATGCCCGGATCATCATCTATCAGAAACGTCTTACGAGAATAGGAGCCCATGGCATGCAATTTCTCAAACGCAATGATTGACACGCATTTTAATTATCAAGGGAACTTGTAAGAGCTTAAAAACGTATATGCATATGTATAGTATTTAATGTAGTTGTGTGTGTGTGTGTGTGTGTGTGTGTGTGTGTGTGTGTGTGTGTGTGTGTGTGTGTGTGTGTGTGTGTGTGTGTGTGTGTGTGTGTATATAAATATGTACATATATATGTATAATTATGCTTATGATGTTTTTCTTCATAGATAAATGAAAGTTGGTTCGGTATTTAAGTTGATGAATGTTGTTTAGCTGCAATTTACTCGTAAGTTGTTTAATATGAGAAGCACTACATTAGACAATATATATATTTATCATAGAAATTGTTTTAAGTCATGTAAAAACAACTCTGTAATAATTACTAGTAACTAAAATGAATGTGCAAACTCTGACACTTTAAGAAATGGAATATCATGATGCAATTACCTTTTATTAAGGAAACGGTTAAATGCTTGCCAAATATAGAACCCAGGGGATATCCTTATGTGGAGTGCCCTTAAATTGATTAGTGTCCAGGGTACTTTAGCTTGATTTGGAGAGGGACGTGAGGTTGACAGCCCCAAACTCATACTCATTTTCAGGACAGTGGTACCCATACTTAGTGAATTTTATTTGCATACTGATGCTTTGAAAATGTTATTCATAATAAGCCATGTAGTTCGGAGTGCTATTTGCGCATGTGCAGATACAGATGAGACCATCAGGACTAAACTGTGCAAAGAAGTGATTTTACATGGATAGGTATTCGTGTGAGGTATAATGTTTAGACATGTTAGATATGTACCACACACACAACAAAAAAATACAGCTGCAGGTATTCATTGGATTTCAATAATTTTAGCAGGGGCGTCGATCCATTTTCGGATGGGGGGGGGGAGCAAAAATGAAAAAATGTCAAAAATTTTCGACGCGCCAAATTGAAAACTGTGTATGCTTTCCAATGATTTTTAACATAATTATCGTTCATTACACATTATGAATTCTTTCAAAATGTCAAAATTATTGGGGGAGGGGCAATATGTTTGCCCCTCAATATTTTCATTGGGGTAACGACTGCCCCCTTACCACCCCCGGATCGACGCTTCTGAAATTTAGCATACGCCATTCGCCATTCGCCACCACAATAATTGCTCTCAAAGGCCTCACTAAACGTCCTCTCCATTCTTCAAACATCTGTGGGTTCCACGGGGTCTTTTGGACCATATATAGCTTACCCTGAAGTGATTTATTAACTATGAATATTGTTAATAATGGTGATTTGCGATCAATGTGAAACGTGTGGTTGTACAGAAATTTTAGAGCACGTCTTATTGAAATGTAAATAAAACTGAGTATTTTATTGAAGAAGGAAAATATGATTCAAAAAGTATTCAATATTTGATTGAGAAATCAATGTAACTCCGCTATTAAAACTGCATGATGTTATTATTAACACTTGTTTTCTGAGCTATACAAACTGATCATTATAAAATATCAATGGAAAAAGAAGATAGAACTCGCACAACTCGGTATACGTTTGAGGAAGGGGTTAAAATATATACGTATAAAAATAAATGAAACAAGATTAAAGACAATGAAAACAGAACTGTTTGTTTTGCCTGCATCATTGATACCCACTTCTAACTCTGACAGTGCTCTAAAGAGTAATAGTGTGTTACACATAGTTACATTTATGTCTAGTTACGTTTGCTAGTATGAACTGTATTTTGGTTTATATTGCATGCACAAAACAGTATGCATTCTTAGTACTGTGATTATGTATTAAGGGAACAATAAAGTACCCGAATATAGGTGAAAGGGGAAAAGGGTGGCGAATTATATTTAAAAAGACCAACCCAGTTTTCCTCGTTCACTCCGTTGTCAAAGTTCAATTTCTCAAAACAATGTAGTAAAATGACGAAAAATTATTTTCAATATATTGGCATATATTCATTATAGTGGTCCTTTAATAAAATCAGGTTAAAGAAAAAGGTATAATGAAAACATATCCCCTTTAATTTTTTTTTTTGGCATTTCACATTGCAATTCATGTAATACACAAAACTGGAAATATACTATTTCCAGTTTTGTGCCAACAAAAGACGATGCCGTAACCAATTTACGCATAACGATGCATACAAAAACAGGAGACAAAATAATCTCAAGTTGTAATGAATACGAAGAAACGTTTATAACTAATTTGCTGACTAGAAATTTCTGTAATTACAAAAACAAGGAAAGTGTTCAAAGTTTGGGTCTGCAGGACATTGCCAAAATAATAGAAGAACTATATGCCAATTACCATTCACGCCATGAATCACTGTTGCATGCTATTTACGTTTTGATATAGTCTACTTTGGACTCTCTTTATTAGATTTTTTTGTCGCCGACTATACCCGTTGCCACATGTACCAAGCCAGTGATAGCGTTTGTCGCCCGGTGCGGACAATATTCTCGGGTTCACGCGATCACTGGCTGGTACATGTGGCAACGGGTATAGTCGGCGACAAAAAAATCTAATAAAGAGAGTCCAGAAGCAGACTAGTTTTGATACCAAAACAGTGCCAATATAAATCAGAACAAGAGTATAATGAAATTTCCGCTTTTAAGGTTTTTTTTAAAAGTATGTTTAGAGGTAAACTAATTCTGAATGTTTTTTTTTTTCTGAAAGAATCATGTTACGTGCTCTTGTATCCTACATTTAAAGTGATAGGCTAACATTGTGGAGCTTCAATTTAAAAAATTGTCAAATTTTGATAACTGAACTACATAGTAGTGTTCATATGGACAAATAAACACCCTAGAATAACAAAGTTTGGAAAGTTACACTGCCAATGGCAAGTTATGCATGAATAAACAATTAAAACTCGGGGCGAGTTTAATAGCGTAGGTTTACACACAGTAAGTCTATGGGAGAAAATGGGCAGGTGAATCCGATCAACTTAAGATTTTCACTTTTTTAAAGCTCTAAATAATCATTTTGAAATACAATTTTTTTCAGGGCGTCATTTTTAGACCTTATCAAAGACACTGGTAGCATGGGGAATCATGTAGGTCAGATTTTTTTCACTGTGGTAAATGTTAGCCAATACCTTTAAGAAAAGTGAAAATTAGTGAAAGTCTGTGCACAATGGGATGGTTGCAGCAGGTTGTCTGGTAGAAGGGCCCTAGCAAATGTTCCAGACAGAAGGGCCTTAAAGGTAAATGACATGATTGGGGGTAGTCCTCAACTTGGGCTGAAACTACTCTAGAATCAAGTAAACTATGCAAGGATTTTCCTGTGAAAATCTTGGAGTCAAACGTTGACTCATTCTAAAATTACCAATGCCAATATCCCTTGTGGCAGGCAGACCTGGTGTGTGGCTGTCTATGGGGCCTATTTTTATCGTGCCCCGATAGAATTAGTGTTCATGCTTGATTCTCCTTAAGTAAATAAATTAGAGACAAATCCTTCTAGCTAGTATATCCACTCCAGCTAGTGTATAGTTGGTATATATTTCAACTGATTTGGTTGTTGAGGCATTTTCAAGTGTTCCCAATCATGTCACTGACCTTTAAGCTTTAATTGTCTCTAACTTGAAAACCATTGACTCTTTTCACATGAAATCAAAGTACATGCAGTATGATATTTTTAGATCCTTCTGTCAGTCGTGTGCTAATTGCAAATATCAAATTAAGCAATATTTCTCAAATTAGAGAAAATTTGCTGTCAAGAACTTTCGGCCGGGAACATCAACATTATGTCAGGGCCCAACCCATATACGCAATTTAAACATGCTTACATGTATAAGCTTAAGGATTGAAAATATAATTACTTTGTTTATTATGAAAGCTGAGATCCATAAGGCGCTAAATCCGCTTAAATCACTTTGGAGACAAATGTATATAATTTTGGTACTTGCTTTGGATAATTTGGCTTTAAATTATTTTGATATGGTAGCTAAATAGGTGTCCGATGTTGTAATGTTAATTACTAAGGATTTATTGCCATGTGGATTTGAACTCTTCATAAAAAGGCCTAATCTCGAACGGTTTAGCCAAATTTGCTTAATTTCATTAGTATCTTGTATTTTTCTTCATTCAGTAATTGCAGATTGATGCAGGGACGGCGCCGCAGGGGGCAGAGGGGCGGCTGCCCCCCCCCTTTTTTTTTAAAAATCGAAAAATCATGATGGTTTTCATGAAATTGTTGGCCTTTTTGACATTTTCGCCTCGCCCTATTGGTTTTCGCCCTCCCTATGATTTTACCCCGGCGCCGCCCCTGAATTGATATTAGCATTTTATTCCTCTTTTATTAACACTCTGACGTAGAGATCGTCTATCTGGTTATGGACAACCTGTCACAGGAGTAAAAAAACGAGTAAAAAGGGTTGTTTTTCACGGTCGGGCGATGTAATCGCGTACATTAAAACGGGTATCAAAATCGCCAAAATCAGGAAAAAAAAAGGGTATACTTTTAACAGAATGTTACTTTAAAAGGGTATCTGTTTTCGACTTGAATACTTGTTTAGGGTATTCTGAGATCGACAGATAATTACTTGTTTAGGTTCCATTTTGAAAGTCCATACACGCGCATGGTGTACACCTTGTTATGACACTGCCCCCCCCCCCCCCGGTCATCCCCCTATAAATGGCATACGACAAAATTTAGGTATATCTGCAGTCGAAACACATACACATAAAACAATAAACAATCCAGGATTGAAAAACAAAGTGATTCGTACTTTATACGATGACAACTTAATTAATCTATGAGATGTAAAATATTTCCAAGAGCGTTAATCAATAATGTAAACAAGGTAGACCTATACAACGACGCGCTGTAATATTGTTTTGGCGCGTATACACTGCTGCATAAAATAGATTAATGATTTACAAGTGTACCATTCGTGTATAATAATGTTTTTTTTCTTCTCATGCATAGTTCTTCGTGAATCTGTGATTTATCTGTACATGCTTGCTAGCACTGACAGTTTCCACTCAGCCGCTCGGCGTTATCATTTAAGTAAGTGAAAGGGACATACAGTTTGTCTAGGTGCGTTTTTCCTTTCTGCTATCGGGTTGGGTGCAACCGGGATTCGCGATAATTAATATTTCCCCTAAATTTATCAGCTCAATACATCGGAATGACGTCACAATTACGTGTAAAGGCAAGAGCTGATATTCTGTGACTGTTTTGGCCATTGTCGTTGTTTAGTTTTGTCCACTTGTTTGTTTCTTTAGTGGAAGGGATTACGTGATGTTTTGAGTATATTATTTCATTTCCCCAAAGGTCGCGGAGATTTTATCAGCAGACGGTCGCATTTTGATAACCGACTTCGTCTATATACAAAACAATTTTTTCGTTATGAATGAGGGAAGTGAGAAGGGGTAGAGAAGGGGCAGGGGTGGATGGGTCTCGGCCTTACTGGGGCAATATTTGGGGAGGGGAGGCCTCGTAAAAGGTAAAGGTGATGGTTACACGCAGTCACCACGTAAACGCTGTCTCACCCCTGTCTAACAGGACTCGTGTCAAGCCTGAACAAAAAGTGCGCCATCTCCATGCACGCACGCGTCCAGGATTATATAGTTCAGTGGGTAGCACACATGTAAAGGAAGCCCCATAGAGTAGTCTTATACATGTACTAAACATCAACGTTGATTTAAAAAAAAAATCAGATATTGATTATGGAAGATGGGAATCAACACTGTGGGAGAAAATTACATTCATTCCTCAATTCAATTATCTGCACAAGATTATGGTGTTGACCAGCGTTTTCTCAGGAGCCCTGAAATAGAACCCCAGCATGATCACAGCGATCTTGCCTCAGTACTGACCTTTCAATGCCATATTCATGAGCATGTTATAATCCATTCATTTCTTTTATTAAAACACCATTGAATATCTACTCAACCCCTATATCAGAAAATATCATTTTACACTCAATTAAATCCACCCCTCCTTGGCAGCCTCCCATTCAATTAACATTAATCGTTGGGTTGGGTCGAATGACAATTTCTGGATTTCTCTCGTAATAAGACGTGTGCAACCTCAGGAGCTCATTTTTTCATAAATGGCTTTCTCAGTCCTCTTATGTATCCATTATTTTATACTCCCGGGTGGTAGAGAAAAGTGATACCAATGAAGTGTCACACCCAAGGACATAAACGCTCTGACAGGGTTCGAACTATAGATCTCGTGATCATGGCCTTATACGTGAGAGCATCTGCGAGAAAAACAAGTCTAAAGAAGGTATCACAAATATTGCAAAACCACTTTTCATCCTAGAAGAAAATGTTCTTTAAAGCATCACTTCAGGCAAACTGTTGGTAATAAGAACACTTTATACAGAATGGTTCCATTGAGCACCATAAAGAATGCAACTATATTGACATTATGGAAAATTTAAACTTGCGATGTTTCTTTTGTACATCGTTCATCGTACACTTACATGCATAAAATAAATAAACAAATAAATAATGGATAAATAAATGATAAATAAATACATACATAAACAAATAAGTAAATAAATAAACAAACAAATAAATTAATAAATACATTCATGAAAATAAGAAACATATAAATAAAGAAAAAACAATAAAGATAGCAACTCCTTATATTTTTAAGCTGGAAGGTTGTGCCTTCACATGTCAGGGAAGGGGGACTAGCTCTCAAGGCACATTATTCCTTCACATTAGTACCTCCTTGCATAAACTGATGAGGAAGGGCCTCCTGATACAAGCAAAATACTGACCGTTGCTCAATAACTTCATCAGTGCATGACTGAAAACATAAGCTGTGCAGACTATTTTAGATACACGTATATCGATTTCCATTACTTATCAAGTGTGGTAGAAGTGATTTGCAAACACAAAAAGAGAAGAAGGAAATAAAATACAGTATCTTTTATTGATTACGGCTGTGATTTTTTTTTTCACGGCTGTTTGTTTAGCATGCACATTCTGATATCTAACAAATTGTTTACTGTGAAACTTTGACGCATTGGACTATACTTTTTGCTGTAATTCTAACAGACATGATTGTTTTTTCACTTTGTAAATTTCCTTTAAGGATGTGGGTACAGGATCTGCAGTAATACAAATTCTTATAGTTAAAGGTGAATTCCACTTTAAAAATAGATAATAAAATATATCGAGTAAAACCACAAAATTCAGATGAACAGATTAGTAAATAGGCCTACAATAATATATATTTGTTTTAAATTCCAAAGATTATTACCAAAATGGCAATAGTGTGGCATTCACCGAAAGCAACCTCCATTTTTTCGTACACCAAAATACAAATAAATTTTCACTTTTTAAATGTTTACAAATGAGCACACTCATTTTTATTTAGTAAAATTACGTGCAGTCTGTACAAATACTTTCACATAATATATATGTACAAAACAATGGAGGGTCATTTTTTGTTGTCAATTTTAAAATAATTTTACAAAAACAACAGCTTGGTTTTCCCGATTTTTTTCTCAAACTTTCACTGCTGCAATTTCCCGCTATATAATTTCTACTGCTATATAACCAGCAACTGGCTATCAGTCCCTGTCTGGAACCCAGTGGCGTACCCCGGGGGGGGGGTAGTGACGAAATTTTGTTCATTCCAAATCCCAGGTCCAAAATTTTTCTCGGTCGGCCC
>JZLH01S0539070.1:55185-70093 GCA_001188425.1 Eucidaris tribuloides
TGAGGTTTTCGAAGACCTTAGCTCCAGTCTCCAGATACCCTCATTTTCGCTCCAAGCCCGTCCAAGAGCCCCCCATTTTCATTTCCCCGGTGCGCACCATAGATATCACTTCGTTAAAGTCGAGTGCCCCCCCCCCGGGTTTGGAGTGCGATATGAACATATTCATAGGCGACTTTCAAAACACTCGCAGTAAAGAAGCGATTAAATTCATTGAAATTTCAGGTAGCGTCAGTCACCAAACAACACACCACCTTAACGTAATTCCAACCAGGTGGCATATTTCCCGGACGGTTGTCCTTATTCCCGGACAGATGCACATACCGCGGACAATATATCCGGAATTACTCCGCGCTCTACCCACACTGCAAAAACCTGCCCCGGAAATATAAAATACGCGTACCATATAGCGGTGGCATGATTTACTGTATAATTACTGTAATGGAATCAAGACGGTTCCTATAATGTTCTTTTAGTACTGTTCTTGGACAAGTTCACGTTTAGATTAGAATTTGACCAATCTTAGCTTAATTTTACGTATATCTGTTTGTTAGTTATCGAAACACAGATTTACGACTAACAATGCCCTGGCTCACTGCCCGATGAGCTCCCTGCCCGTCGTCTAGGACAAGACCGGGACCTAACAAGATGTCTCGATCCATTCCCCAGTGTTTGATGCATACTCAAGCCATTTAACGAAGAAGTTCACTTTCAAAGCATTCCAATCAAGAAAAAGTTCTACCAGGCGTTGGAATAAATGGACATTTTGTATTTAGCAAGGCATCTAAAGACAGCAGGAGTATAACAAGGATACGATATGCGACAAGAGAATGGACAATGGGATGCAACATATGGGAGTTCTTTGCACTTAGACTGGCCGAGTCTTCGTAAGGCAAAAATACGCCGTACCAGTCCGGATATGACTGAGGTTCAATACCTGCCAGCGCTGTACCAATTAGAAAAGGCGCGGCACCTAGACTGAGCGGTCTCCACAGCACCAATCTTTCAAAACGGGTCTGAAGACCAACTTTCAAAAAAGTCGACTAGCACCCCCAAGTCCCGACCAGACAAGGGTCTAAGAGACTGAAGGGTCTATAGCCACCAATTATCAACTAGACAATTCTGGTGTGTCCATAGAATATGGATTCCCCCGCTAAAAGCGGAACAGGATCATAAGCATTCTTACTCCTGACTCATCCTGAAACACAATCCGGCAGAGCTTGACCTTTGGACCTTTGACCTTTTAACTCTGTGACCTGCAGACTCAAATTCAAACATAATCTGTATAATCCAGTGTCATCACATCTACACCCAAATATTATCAAAATCCATCTTCGCACCACTTAACTTAATTTCTTGTTCCGGAAACCAATCTGCGCTATATATAATGAGCTTGTGACCTTTGACGTTTGACCTGCGGAATCCGAATTTCAAACTTGACCGGACTTTTAGTGAATTTACCACAACCACCAAACATTTTAAAAATCGGAAATATTATTGAACGCTTAATTGTGCGGAAACCAATTTGACAGATAATGCAGCGTTACCTCTTGACCTCTTGACCTGCAGCTCCCAAGTGAGCGATATTTGTGGCCAGTTGATCTCCCTTGCATACCAAAGATTATTAGAAGCCTTTAAATATTTTAAAGTTCATTTGCGGAACAATTAGGGACAGACAAAGTCGGCACGACAGCGCCAACACTTAATGCCCCCTCAAGACTTCCGTCGCGGACCATTAAAAAGCGTTCCGATAGACATGATCTGATCCTTTTTGATAATCTGTCTATCGGACCCTCGGTCTATCGACCTCTTTCCGTAGATCAGTCTATCAGACCGTTTTTAAAAGCTTCGCGGTCCCTCTACCGACCCTTACCGTAATGGCAACAATATGCTCCAATCGACCCTCAGTTTTTGGGTTCGCCCCCAAAGTGGCAAAACCCCAGGTTAGACCACTTCTGTGAGCATAGTTGGATCACAGGGTGCACTGCCATGCCATAATACGTCTGTTCACTCTCTGTTCAAAATCTAATCCACTGTCAATTCACAATTTGCTGACTTGGGAGTTCTATTTTAGTCATATTTTATTGACCGGAAAACCTACATGATACAACTGTACATTAGACACCCACATGTTACAGTTGACTTGCTGTTGTGACCATTTGATTCGTGAATGTATTATAGCCGGTCTGATAAAAAAGAAGCTCAATGTCTACTTCGGCATAATAGAGAATATACAATCAACCACAATAAACAAAAATCAATAAACTAATGAAAAATCAAATATATAATAACACGAAGATAAATATTCGAAGGTGTATTATTCCGAAAAGTCAAATATTCGACACGAGATAAATGCACAACTAAACACTCTTCGTACGTCGAAACGACATAAGTGATCTTACTCACGAAGGTACGTTCGAGCCTTCGAATAAACGCACACCTTCGAATAGCAGCGAACACCACCCGACATTCACTTACTACCGTGGACAACTAGCAAATTTTGAAATACACTGGGTCCTGGTCCTACTACTACAGTTTGTAATCTAAAACAATATAGTGAAACAACAAGGCCCTCATAAAATACAAATCACTTAAAAAATGTTGAAATTACATACAAGGATCCTTAACTCATGTTTGTATGAAAATCCCCTTCTTACAACAAAGTACCACTATTGTTCCATTATGCTGATAATGAAACTGTGAACCATTACTTCATCCAATATCACATAAATTGAACGAATTTTATACACTGGACTATGGCAGTGTAGGGACAATACACGTAGCGGCTGGAGGGCAATTTAGCCCGAAACTTAAACAAAATAGCCCCCCAACAATCACAACAATTAGCCCCTCAATTCATCTTTATAGGATCAAACGATATAACCTATAGTATCACTAAATCAGGCTCTGAACATAGCCCCCCCCCCCCAAAAAAAAAAAAAAGATAAATATATTTATTTCTTGCCCTGACTGTTATATTAGTGGATGCAATCCATTTCAGCTCTTCTGTTAAACCAAGCATCCTTATATTTTTCTGTCTACTTTTTTTCGATTATCATAAATACAGTATCAGCCACTATGAATATGGCAATAGGCAGTAGAACTATCAATTCCATAATCACACACACGTCCCATCGGGGCATGTACAAACTATACGGACTAGGTTACATTCACATTACAAGTTAATAACGGAGTTTTTTTTTCAGCATGCATACAGTCTGGAAAACTTACCTAAGAAAAAGAAAGGAAAACGGAAAGAAGGCAGCATAATTGACATGGGCGAAAATTTCTTGACTATGAACAAATAATAATTAGATAGTTGAAAAGCCCCAAATTTGCTGTTTTGCTTCTGATTTTTCGCTCAGCCGCGCAATGCTCTGGCTAGGCCGCGTGGCGCGGCCGAGCCAGAGCATTGCCCTTTCAGCACGGCGCGCCGTTGGCGCGCCGGAGCTTCACCGCTGTGCAGTTCCAGAGCATAGCATTTTGAGGTTTTCTGAAGCCTTAGCTCCAGTTCCAGAGACCCTCATTTTCGCTCAAGCCCGTTCCAGAGCCCTTGATCTTCAATTTCGGTGCGGCACATATGTAGGTATCACTTTGTAAGTCGAGTGACCCCCCCCCCGGGGACAAAGGTGTACAAAATATTGAAATTTGAAAATGTACAGTGGAGCTATGCTTTTTGGCCAATAGGTGTACATGTAATTTGAGTTTTGAAAACCAACATGTATCCTGCTTATTGGTTTACTAATTGCACATTTTGATGTACACTGTTATATAGTATGCTCTAGTCTGTAATTTATATTCCTGCAACAATAAGTGCAGAATAGGTTCATTTTCGAAAGAACACGTGAAGAGTACATGGGCAGAAAGATGTTGGAAATTGTGCCACCAGAAAAAGGGAAGAGAGGTACATGTAGATCAAAAAGGAGGTTTATGGATGCAGAGAGGATATTATGAGGATGTTTGGTGTGACAGAGGAGATGCGACACAATGAATCGCGACAGAGAAATTGTATTCTCTGTAGCAAACCCTTAATTTTATGGGAATAATGCACCACGCGCTACCCCGGGGTACTGTTGTACCCTAGTGTACCGCGTTGTGCAGTGCCCTCTTGTGTCCAAAATTGTATTTTGTTCAGTTATGATCAGTGGTTAATGGTTATGATGCAGAGGCTGCATAAGTGTACAACAAAAAGGCATAAACTTACGAAAAATGGGTAAAAATGAAGCTAAAATTGTTATTTTCACACTTATTACATAACTTTTACGTAATTTTGTAACCCAGGGTACAGTGCTAAAAAAATAATAATTCAACAAAATGGCGGATTTCTAGTTGGTACCCCGGGGTACCATTTATGTCATTAAATACTCGAAAGAGAGGAGGAGGAGGTTCTGTTTCCTTGCAAATAGTATTGTATGATTATACAACTCTTGCCTTTGATCATTTGTTTCAATTTATGTACGTGAGTTTGTTTCTGTTTTGTTTTCTACATGTACGTTTTCCTAATATGGCAAGATGTTACTTTAATAGTCATGTCAGGACTATTCCCTAAACAGCTCCCCAGGACAATTCCCATAAAAAAAGAAAGTAAAGACAAACAGAATGTTGTGGCATGAGCCACATGACAGTACTATCATTGCACATCTTTTCTTGATCCTGCGAGGTCTTAAATGGGAATTCCAATTCTGGCATTTGGGGGGGGGGGGGGATGGGAAGGCAACTGTCATTACAAGGTGTACACCATGTGTGTGTATGGACTTTCAAGATGGACCCTAAACGAGTAATTATCCATCAAACACTGTCAATACCCTGAACAAGTATTAAAGACACAGGCTAACGTTATGGAGCTTCAAATTAAAAAATTGTCAAACTTTGCTATCTGAACTACATAATAGTGTTTGGATGGACAAATAAACACCCTAGAAAACAAAAGTTTGGAAATTTATGCTGTGACTGGCAAGATATGAATGAATAAACAATTAGTACTCGGGCCGAGTACAAAATCTGCACACAGTACATCTATGGGAGGAAATGGGCAAGTGAATCCGATCAACTTACGATTTTCACTTTTTTAAAGCAAGAAATTATCATTTTGAAATGATTTTTTCAGGGCTTCATTTTTAGACCATAATATCAAAGACACTTGGAGCATGGAGGATTATGTAGCTCACATTTTTTTTTTTAACTGTAGCCATTGTTAGCCTGTGGCTTTGCAGTACCGGTATTCAAGTACCCTAAACGAGTATTCAAGTCTGAAAAGATACCCGTTTAAAGTCAACCTTCTGTTAAAAGTATACCCATTTTTCCTGATGTTGATACCCTTTTCACTGTACACACGTACATTGAACAACCGTGAAGAACAACCCTTTTTACGTGTTTTTTTCACACGCGCATGGTGAAGGCCTATCTAGTAAGTTGTAATGATAGTAGCCCCCCAGGGTATACAGTAGGGTGGGGAGTTGAGTAACCGGACACCTAATTTTTAAAATTTTTCTGGACATGTTGCAAAAAAACACAATTTTCAAATGATCAGTATAAGTGTTTTCATGAAAAATCAAGATTTATTGGAGGACAAATGGGTGCTGCGTCCGCTGGTTATGTTTGCTTCTTTGCACAACAATTCTGCAATGTGTAATGCGCCGTTCTAACGCGCGGTGTCCAGGTACAGTACTCAACCCGTCCGGAAATACAACCTCTCATGGTAAAAACATGCATGTACATGTATGAGTTGCTTTGAATGTAGGCCTACTATTTGATTAAAGTGCACAATGCAAATTATGGGGGGGGGGGGGACAGAATAGGCAGTGGATATCTATGCTAATACAGTGCACTCTCATTATAACAAAATTCCTGTTACAACAAAGTAGAAATTCAGGTCCAAAAATTGTTGTCTATATCTTGATACTCTTTCACTGTTTGGTTTTAATGAAATTTCGATACAACGAAAGAAAACTGCCGGTCCCAAGGACTTCGTTATAGCGGGAGTCGCCTGTAGTAAGAAAACTGTCCCACTTCCAGTTGAGAAACTTTTGAGTTCAATGGACTTCATAATCCATGAATACGGTAGTTTGTGCTGTAAGTACTGCTAGACTGCGGCTAATGCTGCATAGTTCAACCGTACAAACCGCAGGGTTGCATTGCCTAGTTTGCCTACCGTCTGGGGTCAGTCCCAAGGCTTTGTGTCATCAGAATGAACAAGGTTGCCTTTGTAAGCCAAATTCCAGCACGTGGAAAACAACAACAATCGTTTCCTGCAAATGTGGCTTAGATCAGAGTAGCTTGTTGGTTCAGTTTACCACATGGTAGTCTCCCCTCTATCATGGAATTATTTCATGAAGCAGATGTTTTTGTGTATATGTATGTGTGACACCAGCAGTGGATTGGCTGTATAAATGTTTTAAGTTCCATGCCTTGGTCTCCAGAATGTTCAGTAAATTAAACTTTTTATGCCTCCGCAACGAAGTTGCCGGAGGCATCATGTTTTCGGGTTGTCCGTCCGTGCGTCCGTCTGTCCGTCCGTTTCCGGATATCGTTACCGCGATAACTTGAGAACCCCCGATCGGATTTTGATGTTACTAGGACCAAGTATGTACTATGAGCCACCAATGAACTGATTAGATTTTGGAGCTGAAAGGTCAAAGGTCAAAGGTCACCGGGCCTTAAATATGTCTGATTTGGGCTCATTACTGTGATAACTTGAGCATGACTTTTCCGATTTTGATGTAACTTGGGAGAAGTATCTAATATAAGGCACCAATTTACTGATTCGATTTTGGAGTTGAACGGTCAGTGGTCAAAGGTCACAAGGCCTCATGTCCGAATTGAGCTCATTGTCACAATAATTTAAGAAATGCTTAAATTGGATTTTACTGTAACTTGGTCAACTGTCACATGGGCTTATGCCTTATTCATCTAATTGGTCTTGCTACCATGGTAACTTGGAAGCTTTTCAAATTACATCAATTGGATGGGAGTGCGGACTGCGGAGCATACCCATCGACTGCGCGGCAGTCGAACTGCTCTAGTTTGTATTTATTTTATTTTTTATTTTTGTGGAAAGTCCGCAGGTCAAAAGTCAAACGTCACAGCTGACAGCTCATTATCATGCAAATTGGTTTTCGCACAATAACTTTATTAGGCTGGATTTTGATAATATTTGGTGTGTACATGTAGGTTGATGACACTTCAAATTTAGAATCTGCAGGATGGTTTCCACATGATCAATAAGAAATGCTTAATGTGGACAGTGGACACACAAATTTCTAATTTCCTATTTCAGATACTCTTTTGTATTGAACCGTACGGCAATTTACAGGGGCTCTGTTGTAAATTACGGGAGCTCTTTTGCCATTTTGGGGGCGAAATCGCCCAGCGCCCCCCCCCCCCCACCCCTTGATTTTTTTTTTTTCATTTTTCACTTATTAAAGGCAACTTTCGTCTTTTTGATCAGCTCAAAGGTTACCATTACAGGATGGTGAGGTCAGAGAGTACATTACATGTATGTTACAGATGATCTGGGGGATTGTTATAAAGTTGGAGGCTCAGCAGGGTGAAGAAAAATTTCAGAAAATGTTTAATGATAAACACTACATGATGCATTGCCATGTTCAAGTGATTTGTAGAGACAGTGATTTTCCATTTCAAAGAAATAGTCTCTTCTTTTTGTGTTGTTGTTTTTAAGGGGCTGTCACTGCCTGGGACAAAGAAGGTTAAGGCATGGACCCCAGTCCAGGGCTACACACTAACGTTTTTTCCTACATGCTACTTTGCCCTTTGGGCAAGTAAAATTATCACTTTCAGATTTTTACTTGCCCAAATAAAAAATTTACTTGCCCCAAAATAAACAATTTCATTAAAATTGATTTCTCACTCATTTTAACCAACAGGACCCTTTTGTAGAATAGGACATTTTGATATTTTAATTCTGGAGGTTGCAAAAGGTGTGAGTTACTGTATGAATTTAAAGAGTCATAAAATTGAGTACAATGAACAAAATAATGATAAAATTTAGTATTTAATGATAACTGAACACAAAATTTTAGACATATTTGTTAGTTTTTTGGTAAGATTTTTATGTTTCCCTCGTTTCATGATAAAAATGATCAAAATTATACTTGCCCAATCAGGCAAGTAAATATTAATGTTTGGAGGTTTTACTTGCCCAACATGAAATTTTACTTGCCTCAGGCAATTGGCAAGTGCTAGTGTCGAGCCCTGCCCAGCTACATGTAAACCTTACCCTGTTTCCAGAACAGGTTTCTGTCCGGTGTGAAACGGGCAGATTTTTCAAACTCGTAGGCAAAGTTGGCAGGACCATCTGTCAATGTGGTTTCCTCTGATTGCGAACAGTTGGCAACCATTTTTTCGTTTTTGTGGTAATTGGAAATGTTTTAAAATTTGTTTGATTTACACTGTACAGACTTATGGTAAAATTAATCCACTTGTCATGGCATACTATACTGTATGTAAGAAGGTACACGTACATGTACTACATGTAGGCTTTGATCAGAAAGTGTTCAGTTTTCATTGAACAGTTTACTGATCACATACACAGCATTTGGCAGCTACATGTAGATTTATAGCCTAGTGGTCATGTACATGATGTACTGCTACTTTAAGATTTAAAGGCAAGGTTCAGTCTAACATCAAGTTGGTTTTAATAAGAGCAGAAAAATGAGAGAAACTTATTAATGAAAGTTTGGCGAAAATCCACCAAAGAATAACGGAGTTATGAAGTTTCAAAGTTTCAATTTTGTGACGTCACGTGCGAGCAGCTCCCCATATGTCATGTGATATAAATTCCATAAATTGTCATTTTTTAATGGTTCATGATAATTGAATGGGGTTTTTTGACAGAAGTTTATATGAAATAATGATAATATATTGAATGTACAAGTAAATCATTTTTTGAATTTCTGAGAAAACGACACTTTATGGAATTTTTATCACATGACATATGGGGAACTGCTCGCATGCGACGTCACAAAATTCAAACTTTGAAACTTCATAACTCCATTATTCTTTGGTGGATTTTTGCCAAACTTTCATTAATATGTTTCTATCATTTTTCTGCTTTTGTCAAAACCAACTTGACGTCAGGGTGAACCTTGCCTTTAAATTCCAAAAGCATCAGAGAGTGCTTTCGGAACCTGCAACAGTCTGCAACAGTTATAATTTATAAACTGATTTTCTTGTCCCAGGGCTTTGTCAGTGGAGAAGAAATCTTTACATTATGAATTAGTTTAGCTTATTTTCTAAATGATCTCATTTTGATGTGTGCAAATCAAAAATAGTTTCTTACGTGCCATGACAGATTTGGGTTTATTTTTGTCTTTCGGGAGAAAGACACTAATGGAAATTGCCAGTCTAGAACTGTGCTTTTGCACTACATGTATCTTTCTAATCCTCCAAGACCTCATAACCACACCAAGGACAAAGACTAGAGGGCATTATGCTATTAGTTACATACATGTACGTCAGACAGGTATCACATTATATATTTTTTTTTTTCCGGTATAGGCAATAAACCACAAAAATAGCCAGTTCTGGGAAACTCATGCAATTATTGTGCACAACCACTCTGCACTTATAATGCAAACCGACCAATATTGCACCACATTCAGCCTGTACATGTATGTCTTGTGATGGAGTAGTATCACATGACTGCATGCTTCATATTGCATACTCGCATTTAGTCGCATAGCATTAAAAGCAATTAATTACTGTCCTACATTTTTAATTAGACCAGTTCCCAATACAGTGTACATGTACATGTAGGTCTGATAGACTGAAAGCCCAAAAGATAGTTTGAAAACCATATAGTACAGACCAGTACTTGATATCATAAAGTCAAGGTACATGTACTATAGTACCCCTTCCAAAGAAAAATGCCATTCATGATAGTGTAGTCAAGGCCGACAGTTAACTTCAGAGTCACAAGACCGCTGGAAAAATATTGTGCCCATAGACTTTGTGTATGTGACTTGGTCCAAGACCAAGACCAAGGCCAGCAAACTCTGGCCTCGAGGCCGGCCTCGACTCTTTCTCTGCGTGATACTGACATTGTGTACTTTGGTTGACATTTGGGGGTGGGTGTGTAATGGGGGGGGGGGGCGACATCTATGCATTTTCATTTGCTCATTACATTAAGTGCAAATTTGACATTTCAGTCTATTGGATCAGATCTTCGGGAGGGGAGAGCCAAAAGTTCCCTTTCCCCTCCTCATGGTGTTTCTGTGATCATTAAATACGGGTAAAGTCATGGACATGGTCACTCATGCAATTTTAAAATTTTATGAGTTTTTCTATCCGTGAAAATAAGTTATTAAAACACAGTAAACATTAGTTAGAAAATCAATTAGTAAATGGAAAATATTTTTTTTCGTTAATTTTTCTTGTGTGTGTGTGTGTGGCATTCAAGTGTACATGTAGTACAGACCCGCCTAGAATTCTTTTCGACACCATTACACCATTCGCCAAACCCGCTATAAGCTGGACCAAAAGCTTCAGTCCCTCTGTACTCCTGTGGTCTATGTCTGGCTCTAGTGACCTCAATACATGTAGAAAAAGTCATTTTTGATAAATAATTCCCCAGAACAGATGGTTATCTCTGTCTATCAAAAAGCGAATGGTGTAATGGTGTCGAAAAGAATTCTTGGCTGTACTGTATGTATACTTTAAGTTAACACAATAGGAAATAGCAGCAGCAGATATTTTATGTCATAATTTTTTTTTGGGGGGGGGATGAAAACACAGAATGCAAAATAATACTACCCTAGCTCTGATGGAGAAAAAAAATGGGCCAAGAATACATCTACATGTACATTGTTAAAAAGTGGAATGTGTAACCTCGAGTCCTCGACACCCCCTCCCCATAAATTAATAATCTATTTCCATCATATTTATCTATCAAAATTGCGAACAAAATGGAAGAAATAATATTAAGCTTTGAAAATCCGGGGGGGGGGGGGGATAATCCTCCCCCCTCCTGATCACTGCCCATGGGAAATACATGTCATGGATTTTTACAATTTTATTTCACCATGGAAAATTTACAGATTTTTAATTTATTTTTTAAGGTGTTGGTGGAACCCTTTTATGGCCTGAGAATGGAAATCACGTCCCTGGTTAGCTATATCCTGCAGGACAGGATAAGTACCTAGAATAACACATTATGTAGGTGTATGACCAGCATCAAGAAATCTTTGTTGTGCTGCCTCAAGCTCGTTGTGGTTCTAATTTCTCGGACATCAATCATTCAGAATAAAAATAAACTTTGATGAGGGGAGTACAATAACCTCCGCAAGAAGTGGTACTGTACTGAAACTGTGAAAACATGGAAATCAGACATGTATTAGACTAGTATTAGTATCAAGAAAATGTAGAACAGTAAGAACGCTTGAGCAAATTTGACTGACCTACTCAAGAGTTACAAATTTACATATGTACAATGTTTTTGTTTTATGAGGGATTCTTAACCCATTCAATACTAAGACCACATATTTGTGGTTTGCCTTTTTACATGTATCTTGGAATGTGGCTGCTAAAGTAAAGAAAAATATCAGCTATTCAATGAACTGGGTGCTACAATGTCATAATGAATATCCA
This sequence comes from Eucidaris tribuloides, assembly GCA_001188425.1. Taxonomy (NCBI): domain Eukaryota; kingdom Metazoa; phylum Echinodermata; class Echinoidea; order Cidaroida; family Cidaridae; genus Eucidaris; species Eucidaris tribuloides. The sequence goes on from JZLH01S0539070.1 coordinate 66,787, forward strand.
TTTTGTTATGAATTTTTTAATGAGATTTAACTAGAATATTCATAAACTTATCAAATTGGCAATGTCTGTTATGATGAGGGTTTGGGTTGTTCCACTTTGTTAGTGGGTGATATATTGAACTAACTGAGAAACGTATGTGTTTTTCTTTTTTATGTCATTTAAAAGTGAAAGTTATTCAATCAAAAATTATTTTTAGTCTTAATTTCACAAGAAAAATAAGATTTTAAAAATTTCATCAATAAATAATAATTTAATTAGGCGAGTGTTTGACACATCATGTTACCCGTTATATATAATTGACTATTCCAGTATGTTGCCGATTTGATGAGAAAGCAAATTTGTAGTGATTATTTTACTCTAGACAGGCTCTAGTATTGAATGGGTTAAATAGACAACTCTGCCTTCCCTTGTGATGACATTGTGATTTTTTTTACACCAGTTATCACAAATTTAATATATTTGTTATGCCTCCGAAACGAAGTTGCCGGAGGCATCATGCTTTCGGGTTGTCCGTCCGTCCCGTTACCGGTTCTCGTTACCACGATAACTTAAAGGTAAATGACATGATTGGGGGTAGTCCTCAACTTGGGCTGAAACTTCTGTAGAATCAAGCAAACTATGCAAGGATTCTCATGTGAAAATCTTGGAGTCAAACGTTGACTCATTTTAAAATGTCAGTATCCCTCGTGGCAGGCAAACCTGCTGTGTGGCTCTCTATGGGGCCTATTTTTATCATGCCCTGATAGAATTAGTGTTCATGCTTGATTCTCCTTAAAGATTGTGTCATTGATTTGCACGTCAAAAACATATATGAATCAAATCAGCTGAAATCATATCCAATGTGAAGATTAATATAAATAAACACCTCTCATAGAGACTTGGGGTGAAATATTGAGTTTTGGTTAAAATCTGGACGGTTAAACTTCATCCTTTTTCCATTTGCTCAGGAGCAAATTTTTAAAAATCCGCCACGTCAAACGTGCACGTGCCGTTCCAAAATGGTCCGATCAGCCGTTAGCCAAAGGTCGCGCAGGGGATAGCCGATTGACCAATCAGGCGCTCCGCTCGTCTTGCTACGGTGCACAGTAAGCGCGATTCGCATTTTGAGCAAAATTGAAACTCACAGAAAGAACAACATTCTGGTAACATGTCGTTATTAGTTTTTCTCATAAAACAACAAATTCATGACGTATGGATCTCAGACTTTCAACACACCATTTGTAGTACTAAACTACCGTTTGGTATTGATAATGAAGGGAAGTAATGGACTTGCAAATCCCTAACCCAATCTGTAAGTAAACAAAATTAGAGACAAATCCTTTTAGCTGGTATATCTAGGGACAATGATTTTCCGCGATAACGGAAAACGGACGGAATTTCTGGAAATCACAACTTGAAACGGAAAATGAGTTTACAAATGGAAAATCACGGAAAACCTCTTTTTTCTCCAAATTTTTACCTTTTAAAGGAAAAAACACGAAACTCAGAACAAAAATTTAGAAAAAGTTGACACAAAAACACAAAAACAGTGAGAAATATTTGTTTCAAATTTTATGTAAACGGAATTGTCATTTTTCTTCATGTATACAAAGTCTATGGTAAAACGGAATTTCCATTTTTCAGACAAGTTGAAACGGAATTCCAAATTTATGGAAACAGAAAAGGCCTTTTCTTGAAACGGAAAATCACTGTCCCTATATATCCACTCCAGCTGGTGTATATTTCAACTCATTTGGCTCTTGAGGCATTTTCAAGTGTTCCCAATCATGTCACTGACCTTTAAGAACCACTGATCTGACTTTGATGTAAATAGGACAAGTATGAACTATGAGGCAACTATGAATTGATTACATTTTGGAGTTGAAAGGTCAAAGGTCACAGGGCCAGAAACGCATCTGATTTGGGCTCATTACCGCGACTTAGGAATGACTGGTCAGATTTTAATGTAACTTGGGTGAAGTATGCATTATAAAGCACCGATGAACTGATAAGATTTCGGAGTTGAAAGGTTGAAGGTCAAAGGTCACAAGGCCTAATACAGTTCACTCTCGTTTTAAAGAACACTGATATAACAAACTTTCATTATAAAGAAGTAAAATCTGTGGTCCTATATCTTGGATTTCCTTTGTATTCTATTGTTTTTGCAACCCTGATATAAAGAAATTTCATTATAAAGAACAAATTTCATGTTTCCCGAGACTTCTTTATAACGAGAGTGCACTGTAGATGTCTGATTTGGGCTTGTTCTACAGAAAAATAATGGAAAACGATTTATCTTTTCCGGAATCGAAAAACCGTATCGCCGTTAAACCAACCTGTTTCTACAGAGTGAAAAATCCGATTATTGTTGCAAATACCGCGTCAATCGGAAATCGGGAAATTCAACCTCGCAATGTATTGTGGTATATGAACTGGTCCAAAATATGCAGTCATGGGCACATATTTTCACACGCACCGGTGACCCCCTATTTCCGCCAGACACGATACGCTTTTTGCTGTGTGTTTCTACAGAAAAGTTAAACGGATTAACACGGCAATAACCACCTCTGGAAGGTAGTTATGATAAACCGTATTTGGTCAGATACGGTTTATCAATAAACCGTATCGCGTCTGTTTCTACAGAAAAGTTTTCCGGAATTCTGGATACTTACGCGGGTAATACCGTTTAACGATTTTCTGTAGAAACACGCCGATTGAATTGATTTAGATTTTAGAGTTGAAAGGTCAAAGGTCAAGAGGCCCCATACCTGTTGTCTTTTATGTGATAACTTAAGAATGGCTTATTGGATTTTGATGAAACTTGGGTAGAATATGTATTGTAAGGCACCGATGAACTGATGAGATTTCGGAGGTAATAGGTGAAAGGTCAAAGGTCACAACAAGGCTTCCTACATGTCTGATTTGGGCTTGTTACCATAATAACTCGAGCGGTTTATCGGATATCAATGTAACTTGCACAGATTAAATGATTTTATTGCAGAGTTGAAAGGTCAAAGGTCATGAGGCCTCATACATATCTGATTTGGGCTCAGTACCATTATAACTCAAGAATCGCTCATCGGATTTTAATGCGACTTGGGTCAAGAATGCAGTACGAGGCCTCGATGAAGTGATTATATTTTTGAGTGAAAAGGTCGTAGGTCAAAGGTCACAAGGGCTTATACAAACCTCATTTGGTCTCATTACCAAGTTACCTTACAAATTTCTGATCAAATGGGGTACATGCATGCATAATGCTTTTCAGTCCAATTGGGTGCTAGTGCTAACTGCAGAGGCATACCCACCCGGGGGGGGTACTCAGATTTGG
>JZLH01S0539070.1:77220-91769 GCA_001188425.1 Eucidaris tribuloides
AATTCTTGGCCAAATCACCAAGGGAAATCGAGCAAGTCAATCTTCGCGAACAATATCAAACGTATCTTTTGTTCCTGAATTGCCGGTCGCGGAACACTATACTGCCCGCCATATTGCCATTTTCCGACACCTGCGGCCCCGCGCGGCGGCCGCGCCGGCTAGCTGCGTAACCGTACAGCCACTGAAGCTCTATACGGTAGTGTTAGAGTTCAGTGCCGTACACTGGTTGAACTCTCGTAGCATACGCGTAGCCCGCGTCGGGGGGCGTGCTGTTGTTGTTTTTGATATTCGCAAACCCGTAGTGGGCGCCATCTCTCGTAAAACGTTTTTTTTTTTTTTGAAAGTTGCAGGGTCGGGGGTTTTTGTTTAAGGGTCGGGCGGTTACGCCAATACAACAATTTTTTTTTTTGGGCCTGGGGGCCAGGTTGTTTTTCCATTTCAAAAATATAATTCTCTTTTAATATTTTTAGCTTTTAAAACGGTGATATAATAAACTTTGGATGCAACAGACCCTCTCTATCGAATGAGGTTTGTTAAATATAAGTTTTACATGTAAAATACAGGTAGCAAAAAAAAAAAAAAAAATCCGCCCGCCCGACCCTATTTGAAAATGTCATGTTACGCCAATACAACATTTTTTTTTTTTTGGCCTTAGTTCTGGATCAGATTGTGTTCATGATTTGTGCACCCTGCAATTTTTAGGCTTTTTTAGAGCAAATTAGCTTAAATTTTTCAAAATGTAAAGATTTACATGACTTCCTCCCAGACCATCCAAGTACTTCAGTGATTTGCAATTACACAGATTCAGAACTCATGGACCCTGTTCATACTGATAACATCTGTCACCCCATTAGAACTGGATTAGCACTGGATTAGTTCTGGATCAGATTGTGTTCATGATTTGTGCACCCTGAAATTTTTTGGCTTTGTTTAGAGCAAATTAGCTTAAATTTTTCATAATGTAAAGATTTACATGACTTCCTCCCAGACCATCCAAGTACTTCAGTGATTTGCAATTACACAGATTCAGAACTCATGGACCCTGTTCACATTGATAACATCTGTCACCCCATTAGAACTGGATTAGCACTGGATTAGTTCTAGATCAGATTGTGTCCATGATTTGTGCACCCTGAAAATTTTAGGGGTTTTTTTAGAACAAATTAGCTTAAATTTTTCATAATGTAAAGATTTACATTTAAATCTTCACCTGTTATAAAAAAAAATCTTGGGGCTGAAAAGTCAGGTTTCAAAAAAATAAGTGCTGATGAAATTCATCCACTGTCGTAATGAGTGGTGCTCATTGATGTGAATTTTACACAAACATTGAAGTTAAACTAACTGGTGTCAAACCTGATTTGTGTGATAGAGGAAACTGAGTACCTGATGTTCTAAACTCCAAAACTTACATGTACACCAGTGCAGTAACATTTGGAATATTGTCAAGGGTTAGCTACATGTACTGTGATGTACATTAACATGTGTGTTGGACTGTACCAAATTTCAAAATCAATTGGCTTGAAGCTTTACCTGGGGGGCGGGCGGTCGGTGGGCGGTCGCGGAACTGCGCAAAATTCCAAAATTTTCCCCGTGTGCCTTCTGCAACGACCTACATACTATGTAGTATCACCACAATTATACATGTTACATGCTACAACTGCCCCCCCCCCCCCCAGAAGCTACATTCCCGTTTGTCTAATAACATAAATGTAGGGACTACAACCATTACATAATTTAACAACTGGTAGGCATGGTGCCATTTGCTTTTAAAAAACCTTTTACAACTATTCAAATATTAGGAGATCGAATACATGTTACTGGTCTGTGCGCTAATTTGATCGCAGTCATGATCATTCTTATTATGATAGTATATCCAGTACTGTATACGCCATATATATTTCGTCCCGTTCCTCATATTTTTGCAATTTGCTTCAAGACGGGGAATTTGTGGGAGTATACAGCTGCGTCGCAACCCTCGTTATAACGCAGGACCTTAAAAACCATGACAATTACTTTGTCTATTCAAGGCGCGCGGGTGAGGCGGGGGGTTGGTTTTCTGGTTGTCTTGCCCGTTTTTTTTGTTCCTTCTTGTTTCTTTTTTCTTTTTTTCACTATATCAGGGTCCAAAAACAAAGAAAATTATAAAGAGTTGGACCTGCAAAATCACCTTTGTTATAACATGATTTTGTTATATCCGACCTCTTTATATCGAGGTTCAACTGTATTTTCGTGATTTTATTGTATTTGCATTCACTTCGAGCAGAAATGTCAGGAAGTGAAAATTTTCGCGTTCAGTAAGTCACAAAATTCGTGAAAATAAAACCACTGCAAAATATTCTGCGTATACAGTATGTTGCTGTGGTGAATGTGAGTGGGTTTAGAGAAAGGGACCATCCAGACAAGAGCTGAAGTGTGATTGAGTCTCTGTTAATGTAAATGGGTCTATGATATGAATTTATATTGCACTACATATTTTTGTCATTGAGAAATGAACAGGAGCAAGAAGGGATGCCATAAAAGAAGGAATACATGTACATGCACATTGTATCAAGTATGGCTATAAATAGTAAAGTGTGGGAAGTGATAAATATAACATACGGTAACTACATTTCCGAGTACTGTGTTTATATTATACTTTGCAGTGAAAAACATATGGCAGGCATATCAATGCAAAAAAATACATACATCAGTAGTCAGAATGTCAGAAAAATAAAAATACAATTTTATTTTTCGGGGCTACTTTCAAGCCTGATTTAGTGATTTTAGTATATTATACATTGAAATGATTTTATTTTTAGGGGTCTATTTTGTTAATTTTGTGGGCTAAATCTCCCTCAGCCCCTGTGTATTTCCTACACTGCAGAATGTGTAGCTAGAACCGGCGATATTTGATCTAAACCTTATTTGATTATCGTGGAAAAAACATTGTTGATAACATGATTTATCGCCTAAGTTGATTAACAGATTTGTGATGAATAAAATCTATTGTAGGCTTAAATTGACAGTGTGCCCTCTAGGGCTCTTATCAAAACGTGAAAACAATGCTGCTTTCTGTAGACCCTCTTGTAACTAGATCGGGAGATTCATGGTGCCAACTGTTTAATGTATAAATAACATTTTTGGTGGGCAGTGTGTTGACAAAGTTGTATTTGTTGACAATTACACTAAATACACTGCTGCTCATGCAGGCAGTAGCACTTGAATGCAGAGTATTCATACATGTAGCTACATGTATGGGGATTTCTTGGTCCTTCCCACTGCAGTGCATGCATTTAAATAATCAATGACATTTTGGGCCATATCGTGCATACGGTAATATTTTGAAATAATCATGAGATCATTATCGTGTATTCAATATTTTTTCAACAACATCGACTAATTTCGATATTATCAAAATATCCCCCACCACTAGTGTGGACAGCTCATGTAAAATTTTTACATACTTCGGTAGAGGGAAGCAGGCCCACTACATTGAATTACAAGTCTGGTAACTCAAATGATGTTGACAACTTAAAGATGTTATTTTATGTTTTCAAAAATGATAAAATCAAATAAAAAAAACTGACCTGCATGTAGGGCCCTATGTACATGATATCAGTGTTTCTACATGTAGTTTAGTATATGGTAAAAAGAAGCCCTAAAATAAGTTCCACTTCTTCACTGTGTGGGTGACCAGTGTTAACTGTTTCACGTTTTGATATAGACTGCACAGTGTATAAACCACCAGGTAGACATTTTCGTATCTACATGTACATGTATCTTGATAGAAAACCATAATTTTCAACACTGTTGTACATATACATGGCAGCGCTCAAAATACACGAGGGCTCGGGGCGATTTGCCCCCGTAATGCTAGAAAGAGCCCTCGAAAATGTCAAAGAGCCACCGAAAATTCCCATAGACACAATGTTAATGTAGCCAAATTTAGCCAATGTGCACCAAAAGTAGCCCCCAAAAATTTGAAATGAATTTTTCCCCTGGTACATGGTAGCCTACATGTATCGTGGTTGTTTTTTCATTTGAACGTCATTATAATACAGCCGAGGCCCCTCAGATTTAAAAGTTCCAAAAATGTTTTAGAATTTAGGGTCTACAATGATTTTACAATGTCTTGGATTTCATTTTTATTTTTTTTTGGAGCGAAGAGGGTCGCTGATAAAGATTATAAATATAAAACTGGATGGGAGAGGCCCCGGGGGCGGGGGGGGCCAGTCAAATTATGCTTGTACACACTGCGGACCAAAAAACGGTTTAAAGGGGTGTTTTTTCTAGTTTTAGCCGCGGCCCGCGCGTCACTCGTTCAAGTGCTATCAAAACACAGATTTTCTCAAAAAAAGGTGTTTGAAAGGACTGGTCAACGTTAATGTATAAAGGGTATGTTTCTTTCTTCAAAGCTTTTTTTTAAAGACTGGCCAAACGTGTAATAGGGTATGTTTTTCCCCCAAGCTTTTGTCTATGATTTAAGCTTATTGTTAGCAAGTAGACAAAACTTGTTTAGGGGTCATATTCTGGCGACAACTTGTTTAGGGACCAAAATGTGTAAATGAAGCCCGCGAAAAACTTGTTTAGGGGGTTATTTTGCACACAGAGAAAAACTTGTTTAGGGGGTGTCTGGAAATATTTTGGTCACGCATGTGTACAGCATTATATTTGACTGGCCCCCCCGGGGAGGAGTCATCCAGTAAAGTTGGATTATCAGTAGACTGAATTGCCTGGGCCATATACATTTGTACATGTACACGTATACGTATGTACATGCAGCTCATACACAGAGATAGCTGGATGTGCATACAATATTTAAACATGTACATGTAGGCCTACTTTAAAAGAAGTGAATTAATCATGCAGCCAGATTGATGTTACTCTAAAACTTTAAACTTAATAATTTTCTTTCTTTTACTTGTTTGATCAGGCTATCAAGAAAACAAAATCAAGCTGTTACATACAGTGGAAAATTACAGACAGTGGACAATGTACAGTATACTCTTGTTAAAAAGAACACTGATATAACAAAATCTTGTTACACTTACGAAAATACAATACATTGTATGCATATATGCAATACATTGTATGCCTATTGTATGCATATGTTTCTGGTTTAAAATATTCCCGGTCTCAAGAAATTTGCTATAATGACTTCATGACAATCTAATATATCTTCTTCCAAGTTGTATAGAAAATGCATGTTCTATGAAAATCAAAGAGTGCATCAATTTGATGCATTCTTTTCACCAATTTTATTTGGAAATTTATCACTTTCTGTGAGTGTAATTTACAATATAATATGTACACTTAAAATGTTTGTTTATTGTGGTACCATGATTCACCATTTACGTCAATGTCCCAATTGAAATTCAGCCTCACAATTTTGTTTTTCTACGTACATACACTGTACAAGTGTACATGTAGAATGTGCACATAGAATTCAGTGTAAAGGCTACTTTCAGTATTCATATTGTTTACAATTTTGTCTTAGTAGTTTTCACATAGATTTTAAACTACTTGTAAAATAGTTTGCAGATATCTGGCTTTCTATTTTGATGGATTTTAGTACCCAAATGTTCCATATCAGAGTCAAAGAAGAATGAGGCCGATTATTCAGAAGCAGACCCAAGCCACCTGCTGGGATATTTACCTTTTCAAAACACCAAGTTCCTCCCCAAATAACATTTGCGGTTGCCATTTATATTTTAGAGCCTACGGGTACATGAGGAGATGGTAGGCCTTCACAATAAATGAAGTTCCATTACGGTACTGTGCATACCACGAATACTGTTCCTACCTACACACCACAGAAAGTCATTGCCATCGTATAATGGAACCGGAAACTTGACTTTTGCGGCGGGGGTTTAATTTGGGGCATGGGTGAGCCGAAAGAAGGGCAACGAACCAAAACAGGAGCCCTTTATTTGTGCCAGTTACAAACTTGTTGAAAGGACAGCTGCCATGCAGGCATGGTGCTGCAAATATGAAAGGGCATTGACATGATAGGGAGAAGTCAAAAAATGCCCCGAGAGTCAAAAAGGTTGAAACATATACCAATGTATACACCAGAGGGGGTGTGTCCCCTGGCTGGAAGGATTTGTCTTGAATGTGTTTACTTGAGAAGAAGCAAGCATTCATCTATCAGTATTGTCCTACTGCCCTGATAGAAATTGATTTCATACAAAGCTACAAAACAAATTTGCCTGTCATAATGAGTACTGATGGTAATTGTTTCAGAACTAATAAACATATGACCATGAAATTTAGACTGCAGAAGCCTTGAACAGTGTACTTGGTTCTACAGTATTCCAAAGCAAGGACTTCTTCCAATTTTTCCAATTTCCTGCTATTTGCCTTTTAAAGTTCAGTGACATGATTGGGAGAAATAAAAAAATGCCTTTAGAACCAAACTGGTTGAAAGATATACCAAAGATACACCAGCTGGAGTGGATCTCCTGGCTGGAAGGATTTGTCTTGAGTTTGTTAACGTAAGGAGAATCAAACATGAACAGGCCAGCAATTTAATTTTATCAGGGCACAATAGATTTAAAGTGATATGCTAACATTGTGGAGCTTCAATTTAAAAAATTGTCAAACTTTGATATTTGAGCTACATAGTAGTGTTCAAATGGACAAACAAACACCCTAGAAAACAAAAGTTTGGAAAGTTACGCTGCCAATGGCAAGTTATACATGAATAACCAATAAAACTCGGGGCGAGTTTTATTAACCTAGGTGTACACACAGTAAGTCTATGGGAGGAAATGGGCAAGTGAATCTGGTCAACTTACGATTTTCACTTTTATAAAGCAGTTAATAATCATTTTGAAATACAATTTTTTCAGGGCTTCATTTTTAGACCTCATCAAAGACACTGGTAGCATGGGGAATCATGCGGCTCAGATTTTTGTAACTGGTAAATGTTAGCCAATACCTCTAATCTCCATTAGAAGGCTACACTACAAATTTGTCTGTTACAAGGCACACTGATGGACATTATTTTAAAATGAGTCAATTTTTGACTACAAAATTTTCACAGTAGAATCACAGCATAGTTTACTTGATTCTAGAAGTTTTTACCCCAAGTTGAGGACTACTCCCAATCATGTCATTTACCTTTAAGAGTTCTTAGAGCACATTTTATTGAAATGTTGTGGAAAGCTAAAAAAAGAAAAGAAAAAAAAGGAGCCATTGAGTCAGGAGCCAGACAGATCATTGTGAGTCATTTTGGGTCGCGGGAATTCTTTTATGAAGTGGGGGTCAGATGTGTATTCAACGGTGGAGCGAAGAATGGAGGGGTGATTTGTGGGCTGTGTTCGCACAGTGGTTGGTAATTTGATTTCTCAAGTAATCGGTGAAGACTTGTAAGGCTTCCATATTGATTTGTGGTTAGTTTTCCAAGAGGAATGGTTTAAATGAGTTACTGTGGGCAGGAAGTCACACTCATTTATTCCAGAGAGGTGGATTGCTCAAGACGTACATTTACTCTGGCAAAATGCTGTGAAGGGTTGCTGACACTACGATTACTTGTGGAAAATGTTTTTGTGCATGCATGGTCATGAGCAAATTTAACTACCGGTAAACATTTCAGTTGTTCAGAAAAGGAACAACAATACTACATTGTTTGATTTGGATTTCACAAAGAGAGGTAAGGTTTAACTTGTGGAGAACAAAAAGCCAGACAGTACGACATGCATTAACTGTATCTGTGGAATGTACGTACATGTGCAATGTTGGATGTTGAAGTCCAAGTACAGTTTTGGTTGATCAGACAAACTTTTCAATTTCTTTAATCTTTCACAAAGTGTGGTATTGTCATATCAGACACTCATAAAACATCAAACCTAATGAAAATTGTTTGTAATAATATGTTTTGATTTTTCATTACAGTATGTTTCTCAGTACAGGGGAACCTTGTTATAACAAGGACCAAAAAACCATGACAATTACCTTGTTATATCAGGTTCCTCACTATGTCAGGGTCCAAAAATAAAGAAATATATTAGTTTGTACCTGAAAAATCACCTTGTTATGACAGGGTTTTCTTATATCCAACCTCATTATAACGGGGTCCAACTGTATTACAAACTACTTGGGACCGGGAATATCAGGGTTGTAAAAATAATGAAATATAAAGGAAATTTCAACTTTTGGACCAGAGAAATAATAAACAAGATTTTGTTATCCGTATTCTTTCACACAAGAGTCCACTGTATCAGGGAGCAGATATTTCCTATGGCCAAAAGTTGGTCCCCCTCTCCCCACTTTGATGTGTATTATTAAAGTGATATTCATTTGTGGATTATGAGTGTCTTGCCTGGTATCGACAGCATAATTTTCAGAACTTTTGTATTCTTGGCTGTTTATTTATCAATCAAAGTTCCACAATATTTTTAAACTGAGTGTCCACAATCTTAAATGTCACTGATTTTGAAGAGCCAGTTTTTAGCTCACCTGAGCCGAAGGCTCAAGTGAGCTATTGCGATCGCTTTTTGTGTGTCGTGCATGAATTTTTACACATCTTCTTTGAAATGCATTATTGGATTTAGCCCCAAACTTGGCAGGAATGATCCTTAGGGGGTGGGGATTCAAGAGTCTTCAAATGGCATACCTGGCCCCCCTGGGGGCCCAGGGGCAGGGCCCTAAAGGGCTAAAAGTAGGTAATTTTTTCAAACATCTTCTTCTCTAGATCCAGAAATAGTTAAAGCTAAGTCACTGTGTGTGTAGATACCTCTGTATACATGAATTATTGTTCCTCATGACAATGCCCAGGGTGGCCCCATTTGGCCCGAGGGGGGCAACAGGTTGGAGGAGGGCCCAATGGAAATAATTCACATTTACATCATATTCTTTCAAGTACATTTCAAGTGGATTTAGACCAAACTTGGTGGGAATGATCCTTAGGGGGAGGGGATAGAAGGTTCCTGAAATGGTACACCTGGCCCCCCTGGGGGCCCAGAGGGCAGGGCCCATAATGGCATCTTTCTAACCACAAGCCTATTTGTAACCAAACTTTAGATGGTAGATGAAAAACAGGGACCTCAAAGGTCAAATAATTTCAAATGTTAACATATAGCTGCAATTTTCTACTGGGGTTGGTATCAGCCCAATTGTAACTAACTTGTGTGGTAGATTTCCTACATGTATAAGGACCTCATTATTAATTTGGGGTTAAAGGTCACATAAGTAGGTCAAAGGTCAAATGTTAACATACTAGGGAGAATCATATTTTGACTTTTGCCTTCTTTTTATAAAAATGAATGTTAGCATTTAACTGAACTTGGGAAAAATCAGCTGTAAATTGTGTAATATGGCAAGGGGATGCAAAGTTTTTTAACTGGTTCATGTGGCTCCGCTTGTGTGACTATTAGACTCGAAGGGCCAAAACTATATATAATTGATGTTTTCTCTATGGGCACCCCAGAGAGTGTGCGAGACCTTAGGTGAGCATTGTGCCCCCCTGGGGCTCTTGTTAAATTGGGTGTCCACGATCTTAAATGTCACTAATTTTGAAGTGCCATTTTTAAAATAAAAATTCTGTTCTCACCTCTCTCTTTTTGAATGCAGGTATAAATAGTTGACGAAGCAACATGGCAGTAACATATAGGAGAGGGATCCCACTGCTGTTGCCCATCCTTGAGGTGTGCGTGGTGATGACGACGACGCTGGTGTGTTTGGCAGCTGCTCAAAACTCCTCAATCGTATTTCAGCAGCAGCCGAGCTCGGCCAAGGTTCTGACTGAGACCAACTCCATGTTCATGTGTGCCGTGTCATCTCTGCCAGAGAACTTTCACATTGTCTGGATACGCAATGGAAAACCAATTTCTGTCGATCGAACTTACCTCGACGACAGCTTGGGGACGTGAGCGAAACTACGCTCATGAGGTAGTTTCGACCCTAGGAGTGGGTTAAATTTTGTAATGTGAACGCAATATGTGGAGTCGATCTGGATCGACTCCACATATACGGGAAGTGACCTAACGCTTTGCTCCACTCACTCCCTCCGCCGCATCGCGGCCGCAAAAATCAGTCCGCTGTAACAATCATGCGGAGTAGCATTTGCCTTTGATAGATGGCAATGAAAGAATCATATATTGCATACATTTGTCGGCAATCTAAATTTTACACGAGATCAGCGAATGCGATTCTATGGCGAAATGCAGTGTGTGCAAATATCGACACAGCGGCAAATACAGTGTCGTCCATCTTGGATATGCCGACTTTCAATTTGTTTCCGTGGTAACGCGCTTCACTTCCGGGTCTTCTACATTTCCGGCGTAAGTGGGTTCGCGTCCACTTACGTCATGACTCACTTTCGATGTGGATTATTGCGGTAGATGTGACGTCGAACACAATGTGGATCGAACCACTTCACTATCTAGGTAGCGAACGCCACATATGTGTAATGTGATCACGACCTTAGCTTTAACTATTTCTGGATCTAGAGAAGAAGGTGTTTGAAAAATTACATACTTTTAGCCGCTTTAAGGGCCCTGCCCCTGGGCCCTCAGGGGGCCAGGTAATGCCATTTGAAAGACTCTTGAATCCCCACCCCCTAAGGATCATTCCTGGCCAAGTTTGGGGCTAAATCCAATAATACGTTTCAAAGAAGATGTGTAAAACTTTATGCAGCAGACACACAAAAAGCAATCGCAATAGCTCACTTGAGCCTTCGGCTCAAGGTGAGCTAAAAATCTGTTTCTTCAAAAATCAGTAGACATTTATTGATATGTGGTAGACTTGGTTTAAAATACTTGTGGAACTTTGATTGATAAATAAATAGCCAAGAATAAAAAAGTTCTGAAAATATGCTGTTGCTAACCAAGACACTTGTAATCCACAATGAATATCACTTTAATAAAAACATCAAAGTGGGAGAGAACGACCACTTTTTTTTTTGGGGGGGGGGACCAACTTTTGGCCATGAGGAAATATCTGCATGCTCCCTGATACAGTGGACTCTTGTGTGAAAGAATACTGATAACGAAATCTTGTTTATTATTTATCTGGTCCAAGTTGAAATTTCCTTTATATTTCATTATTTTTACAACCCTGAATATCCCGGTCCCAAGCAGTTTGTAATACAGTCGGACCCCATTATAATGAGGTCGGATATAAGAAAACCATTTTTTCAGGTACGGAACTAATATATTTCTTGTTTTTGGACCCTAACATACATGTAGTGAGGAACCTGATATAGGCCTACAATTTAATTATTTTTTTGGGTCCTTGTTATAACGAGGTTCCCAGCAGTACTGAGAAACATACTTGTAATGAAAAATCAAAACATGCTATTACAAACAATTTTCATTAGTTTGATGTTTCATGAGTGTCTGATACGACAATACCACACATTTTGAAAGATTAAAGAAATTGAAAAGTTGTCTGATTTCAACCAGAAACTGTAGCTTGGACTTCAACATCCAACTTGCACATTAACGGAGGACGGACATCCACAGATACAGTAATATGCATCGTCGTACTGTGTGCCTTTTTGTTCGTCCACAAGTTAAACCTTACCTCTCTTTGTGAAATCCAAAATCAAACAATGAGTATTGCAGTTCCTTTTCCTGAACAACTGAAATGTTTACCGGTAGTTAAATTTTGCTCATGACCATTGCCATGCACAAAAACATTTGTCCAACAAGTAATTGTAGTGTCAGCAACCCTTCACAGCATTTTGCCAGAGTAAATGTACATCTTGAGCGATCCACCTCTCTGGAATAAATGAGTGTGACTTCCTGCCCACAGTAACTCATTTAAACCCATTCCTCTTGAAAACTAAACCACAAATCAATATGGAAGCCTTACAGTCTTCCACCGATTACTTGAGAAATCAAATTACCAACCACTGTGCGAACACTTCCCACAAATCACCCCTCCATTCTTCGCTCCACCGTTGAAATACACATCTGACCCCCGCTTCAATAAAAGAATTTCCCTAGTAGCCTACCGCACCCGCCCCACCAAATGAGCTCACTAAGTGAGTCTGTCTGGCTCCTGACTCAATGCTCTTTTTCTTTTCTCCTTTTTTTTAGGCTATATTCCACAACATTTAATAAAATGTTCTCTAATGGAAACTCTTAAAAGGTAAATGAACATGATATCGGAGAGTTCTCACTTGGGGCAAACAATTCGTAGAATGCAATAACTACTGTGATTCCTACTGTGAAAATTTTGTAGTCAAACAATTGACGTGCATTTTAACGAATAATGTCCATCAGTGTGCCTTGTAACAGGACAAAATTTTGTAGTGTAGCTTGCTACATGGAGATTAAATCTATTGTCCCTGATAAGAATTAAATTGGCTGGCCTTTCATCAGTTTGATTCTCCTTAACCCGTTGGAGACGATTTGATGTTCGGCTTTAACGACCATTTCCGCCATAGAATCGCACTAGACTGTACGAGATATGCTCGTCACTCGTCTTCAAACAGGGTTAAGTAAACAATGCGAGTACTCAAGACAAAATTCCTCGCCGCACACAGAGTCGAGATCCACCCTCGACAAGGCTGGAATGTATGATCTTTTGTAATATATCTTCACCATTTGGTTTAAAAAGCCATTTTTTATTTCCGCCCAAATGCATGTCACTGAACTTTAAAAAAGGCAAATAGGCAGATTCGGAAAAAATTGGAATGAAGTCTTCTTTGGAATACTGGTAGAACTAAGTACACCTGTTCAAGCTTCGTGCAGTCTAAAATTTCATGGTCATGATGTTTATTACGTTTTGAACAATCACCATCCAGTACTCTTCATGACAGCAAATTTGTTTTGTAGGCTGTGGTAATTGATGAAATCAATTTCTATCAAGGACAGTATGGAAAATACCTGGTAAATGAAGCGCTTGCTCTTCTCAAGTAACCGAAGTTCAAGACAAATCCTTCAGGCCAGGGGAACAACCTCCTCTGGTGTATACATTGGTATATTTTCACCTTTTTGACTCTGCGGCATTTTTTGACTTCTCGCTATCATGTCAATACCCTTTCCAATATTTGGCAGCCACCATGCCCGAATGGCAGATGTCTTTACAAGTTTGGTAACTGCAGCAAATATAACTAATAGGGCTCCTGTTTTGGTTGTTGCCACTTCTTTCGGCTCGACCCGCCCCAACATTAAACCCCGCACAAAAGTTCAAGTTTCCGGTTCGCATTATACGATGGCAAATGACTTTCTGTCGGTGTGTAGGTAGACGCCAGTATTTGTGGTATGCACAGACGTAATGGAACTTCATTATTGTGTAGGCCTACGCTCTCCTCATGTACCCGTATGGCTCTAAAAAAATAATGCAACCGCAAATGTTATTTGGGGAGGAACTTGAGTGTTTATGAACAAGGTAAATATCCGCAGCATGTGCTCGGGTCTGCTTCTGATAATCGCACCGTCATTCTTCTCTGATATGCGAACATTTGGTAAAAATCGCATCAAAGACATGAACTTAGGCCAGATTATCTGGCAACTATTTTACAGTAGTTCAATTAAAATTATGAGAAAACTCTAAACAAGACAAAATTTTCTAACATTTGAACGTAACTGAAACTAGCTATCTTTCTGTGCATCATTCTGACACAGAAAAATAGAACTGTGGCGCTGAACGTGAATGGCAATCATGGTACAAAAAAGTACTTCTCTCAAGGAAATGTTTATGCTGCTCAATTTCTTGAGAAAAACCTGCAATATGAATCGGTACCCACAGAAAACTTGATAACATTTCCAAAAAAACAAAAAAATTGCGTAAAAAGAAGCATCAACACTTGATGCACGCTTTGAGTTTTCCTAGAACATGCATTTCCATACAACTTGGAAGATAGTAGATTGTCATGAACGTCAAGTTATGCAAATTTCTTGAGACTAGGAATAATTTTATAACCTGAAAGCATATGCATACCATGTATTGTAATTGTACATGTAATATACATCTATGGCATACAATGTATTGTTGTATTGTTGTAAGTGTAACAAGAATAAAGATTTTTGTTTTTATCAGTGTTCTTTCTGACAACGATTACACAAAAGGCTACACTTGTCCATGCCTGGCAGGTAATTTCCAGGCTGTAACAGCTTGATTTTGTTTTTCTCTGAATAGGTTATCAGCAAGTTAAGCCACATACAGCGCTAACATCGACATAGTTTAACACCACTGTAGCCCGTAATAATCTCAATGCTCCAATCTCTTGTGATCAACGTCTAACTAGAAAACGTCACACTCGCACGTCACGCGCTCCTCCGGCATCTCGCAACCATCATATATCCGAAAATTATTGTTGGTAACCAATTTTATACTGGTGAAAAGACTTAAAACTCTGATCTCGCAACGCAACATGAATATAAAAAAATTCGAGTGAGAAAAATATAGTTTAGATGCCCTGGAAGGACAAGAAAAAAAAAAAATAACTAGATTTAATTCGTCACTAAGACGAATTGGGTGATCCGCGCGTCAACCCGTCGATCATCTAAAATTTACAAGAAAATGACACACATCACATGTATATCAACTCACTCGATCTCACATGTGAGTTACGTCCCTCATCACCTGCAATTGTCTGTGAAACATTAAATTAGAAA
>JZLH01S0539082.1:18540-29068 GCA_001188425.1 Eucidaris tribuloides
TATGATAAATTATTTCATGTATTTTTTATGGAAAACTATCAGCTAAGATATCTAGTTTCAAAAATATTGAGGCCTATTGATTTCTCGCAAGTTTTAATTTTCACCCTCATGTCCACTTTTGTTTGAAAATGGCCTACTGTATATTCGCTGATGAAATGTTTATAATAAGTTTAATCCGAAAAACACTGCCAAATGAATATACGCGCCACTACCACAACAACAACAACAACTACTACTTACATAAACAAACCATAATATCTGTTGAATACTGCTGCATTAATTCGTAATAGGCTAAAATTTGGACAAGTTCATGGAATTTTCAGACAAAAAGAGTCCCCTGCTAAATATAATTTTCTATTAGCTTAAAGCCACAGGCTAATAATGACCACAGTTTTAAAATGTGAGCTACATAACCCGTCTTTGGTAAGGTCTAAAAATAAACCCCTGAGAAAAATTATATTTCAAAATGATTATTTAGTGCTTTAAAACGTGAAAATCTACAACTACTCAAGCTGACCAGATTCACTTGCCGATTTCCTTCCATAGATTTACTGTGTGTAGATCTAAGCTATTTTGTACTCCACCCGAGTACTAATTGTTTCTTCATGCATATTTTGCCTCTGGCAGCATAACTGTCCAAACTTTTGCATCCTATGGTGTTTATTTGTCCACTTTTATTAATACAATACTACGTAGCTCAGATATCAAAGTTTGACAATTTCTAAATTTGAAGCTCCACAATGCTAGCCTGCGTCTTTAAGAAATTTATATCACACCTTTAAAAAGTGAAGAAAAGTGAGTGGTTATATACTTGTTCGGTTTTAAGATAGGCTCGAAATAGCCTAACGTATAGCCTAACGTAGTGTTCACAATTGAAAAAAAAATAATAATTTCCGTGTATCATGCCAAGCTAGTTGTTATTTAAGACCCAGTATGCTGCGGATCCGCTCTTATTTATATTAATATATGATGGTACTTTGAGTATGAGTACAGTATTTTCTTGCACTTTTTATTACTGTTGTAGCTTAGATCAATTTGAACTTGACTTCAACTTGGTATAGAAATGGGCGGCGCCAGGGTAAAATTTTAGGTGGGGGGATGAAATCCATCGGAAAAAATTTTGCCAGCCAACAAATTTTTCACGGCCAAATTTGCGTCCAAACAGCAGCCGAAAAGCCGCTCGGGGGAGAGGGGATGGTGGAAATTTTTGGCAGCCAAAAACTATTTTCACGGGCAAAAATTTTTGTCGAGACGAAATGCGCAGCCAAATACAGTCGAAAAGTCGCTCAGTGAAAATCTTAGGGGGTGAAATTTTCGAAAAACACTCCCTTAATTTTCATTATTTTGAAATTAATAGGGGCGGCCGCCCACTGTCCCCCTGTGGCACCGCCCTGGGCATATAGACACAGTATTCTGTCAGCGACACGATGGGATTTTTTTTTACATCAGGAAGTAATGACGATAAACTAGGACTAAATAGGAATTCATAACATTGCAATTCACCTCATTCCTTCATTACTACAAAAAGTTACAAAGCAGTTGGCCGTTGTCAAGAGAGCTTCTCAAAACGAAGGAGACCATCTAGATTCTTGGCGCGGGAACGAAGCGACCCATACGGGGAGGTGGGCATTCACGGTGAGGACATTTTCGGAAATTGTGCCTCAGCGTTGCAGGGTATGTTAAATGATGTTCTATTATGTGGCTTTAATATTACGTTTTGATAACACATCAAGGGCAAGGACTCAAACTCTCAAAACGTGTGTGTGAGGGGGGAGGGGGAGGGGGGCACAAAATGAAATGATGTTCTCCGTTTTGAATGTGGAGGGACATGTCCTACTGTCCTCTGCCTATTGACACCCGTGCACATTGGTAAGAAATCGTATTTCGATTAATTTGAAGTCTCTTAATCACTCTTGGTATTCGGGTATTTGGCCCTGATTTAGCGACAACAATGTGAAATACTTGAGTAGGACTGAAGTCTTCTCAGCCACAGCGTGACAGGTGCCCCCGCCGATGCTTGATTAGACACCTCTAACCTGAAATTTAAAAGTGTATCTGAGGCCGCCAGCATTGTACTCCACCACTGCATAGTCGAATGGGGCTGTTCTGACACTCTTTGTTTAAAGACAATGTTGACAGTGTGCAGTAAGTGAATTTACGCCGTACGTAGACATAAAGGTTTGTCCTTGTTTTGCATATGTGAAAAGAAAGAATAAGATCCGCTGATTCTCTGCACTCTCAGAAGAAGTCGCTCCATATTCAGGGGG
The DNA here is from genome assembly GCA_001188425.1 of Eucidaris tribuloides. Taxonomy (NCBI): domain Eukaryota; kingdom Metazoa; phylum Echinodermata; class Echinoidea; order Cidaroida; family Cidaridae; genus Eucidaris; species Eucidaris tribuloides. Next base: position 20,808 of record JZLH01S0539082.1, read on the forward strand.
TGTTTGGGGTGTTAAAGGAAGATGTAGCCGGCAACTAACAGGAATAAGTTAAGAAACAAATACATTGTCAGTATTGTGAGAATTACGGCACATGGTGATAAAGAAATCCTAAACTAAGGAGAACTGTGTGACACTTACTCTCAGCAAGGCCCTATCAATTAATAATTTCTGTTAATTTTATGAACAGCTACAGCATGTACAGGGGAGGAGCTTATTGATTTCAAAAAGTGCATGAATTAATACATCGCGATTAACACGGGGGGCATGCATCGGCCACGTCAGGTCAGCTCCAGGCCAGCGCACATAAGATCTGATTGGTTGGCAAGAAATGACAAAATCTTTCTTAACTTATTCGTGGTAGTTGCCGACAACACCCCCAAAACACCCCTATTTCAAATAGGGAGAGTTTTATAGCGTGTACAAATGATTTAGATTTTTTTCCCCGTCAGACTTCCCCACCCCTTTTGTATTTTCGCTTGCTATACTTCGCTGCTTTTTTATGGGGGGGGGACGCAATTTGTTGTGGTCGTCCACCCCCCCCACCACCTAACCATCGCCACATCACAATCACACACACACACACACACACACACACACACACACACACACACACACACACACACACACACACACACACACACACCTTTTGCGTTTTCGCTCTCTTTTTGGCTGGTTTGGCCGTGAACGGACATGATTTAGCGGTGAAAAAAATTACCGTGGATGAACAACCCCCTTTGAAAAATTCGGTATACGCCTTTGAATGTTGATATGAAGTTTGATCACATCCCCCATATAACTTTAATTACTAGGGTTTTTTTCGGGAGGGGGGGGGAGGGTTGCAAATAGTTAATAGATCTCTATGATGTCTTCCTATCAACATTTGTCATCAGAATTATTGTTAGTCATGGACATGTTCCAAGATCGTGTCATGTGGCCTGCTGCTTTCCGCCATGGTGTTGCATCCTGGGAAGGAAATAGCACACTTGCAGCTGAAGATCGGAGGCACGCTAGAAATAAAGGATTCCGGAACTCAGTTAGCAGTTGATATAAAATTTGCCAATATCACTGACCATAAACTCAGTCATTTAGGCTGGATGGAGAGCAGAATTTCCCCCACTGAGAGAGGTTTGGGGTTTATTTCTATTTTTAATTAGCTGAGATGCCCCTCCTCTAATACGAAAAAGGTTGGTTACTCACTATATTTTCAGTGTATATCCAGAACCAACTACGGACCCCTTAAGGCTGTTTACCAATCCGTGATAAAAATCATAATACAATGGACCAAAAAAATAAAAAAAAAAGATCAGTAAACAAGACGAAAATTCGGATAAGCGAAAAGGAGACACACTATGAAAATGTTATATAATTTTCGGTAAAAGAAGCTGGTGAAGAAAATTTCTGATCAGTAACACCTAGATTATGAATGAGTAACTAACCTCTTTGTCGACGTAGCACACCCTTGTATAGTCTAGGTTCTAACCGTTTCTATTTCGGCTTAACCCGTTGGAGACTAAGTACGAGTTTGTTCGTGTTAGGGTTTATGTGAAATACGTGTAATAGTGAAATAAAATCGAGTCGCGGCCAATACTCGAATATCGCGTCTAACCGAGTGAGGGCGTTTACCCCGGTGATTGGGTAAACGCCCTCACTCGGCTAGACGCGATATTCGAGTATTGGCTGCAACTCGGGAGAAATCAAGCCGAAATAGAAACGGCTAGAATCTAGACTAACCCTTGCATTGCAAAATACTGCGGTGTTAATTCAACCTGATCATAATGATGTTTTTAACACTTGGTGCATGTTAAAAGCAATATTCGTGTTGTTTGTAGTAATTCGTTTGTGTTTAAATAACATTCTAAGAGTTGAAATTTCATTTGGTATTTCTATACCAAGGGTGCTAAATTCAACATCCCGGTTTTTACAGTATGCACACACAAGGGGGAGAAATGTCACTTTTGTTTGGTGAGAAATGAAAAAAAAAACATATAAAATGATAAGCGCCGGTGTCCACCTCTCCTTTCCGACCGGATCGGTTTTGCTTTTCACTTTTGGAGCCCCAACCTTTTGTAGCTTGACCTCTTCACTGCTCTATAGAATGGACCAGTCGGCTCCTCCTTAGAAACATAGGAATCTCCTATTTTTCTGCCAATTTTCTGAACTCATTTTGAGTGTTTAAGTGCAACAGGGTTAGAATTGTACATTGTATCTTAGCTATTGATGATTAAAAACAAAATACCAATCTTAATGAATCTACAGTGTGTCTCAAAAAATGGTCCAATCGGGAGAAAAATATTTAAGGTATGTAATTTTCTCAAAAGGTATGTCTATTTGGTATCATATTAAAGCAGAATAAATTTTCTTTCTGATAACCTAAGTTTCATTCCATTTGCTTTTATAAGTCAAAAGTTATGATTACTATTGTGCAGTCAGGCAAAATCACGTTTGTCCCACTTTTGTGTATTGGTCATAATGATAACTGAATTGGTGGTATAGTTACTTACAGAACTCATGCAAATTGAATTATACAAATCAATCATAAAACAAATAACAAATGCCGTTTTTCCTTCTATATATAAGTTCATTATATTTCTGATTATCTAGTAAATAAAAAATCGAATACAAATAATCAGCATTCAAATGATATTGCACATGTTCATGTCTTCTGTTTACCAGATTGCATTCACACTGACATCATGATGATCTGCTCATCTTATTTATTTTGACCCTTTTGTCAAGTTATGTACCTCCTTTGTACTTCAAATAATAAGGAATCTGACATATACAACCTGAAAATTGAATGATTACACAATTACATTTCACACTCATATTGGGGTTTCTTTGTTAAAAAAATATGCAGAAACTGCATGCACATGTAAGGCACATACATCATACTGGGACAAACGCGATTTTGCATCATTGCAGATAAGTCAATATATCTCAGGATTGACACAACCAAATGAAATGAAATAAATTTCACTGGAATATATATTCTTTTGGCTTTATGACAATACCCAACTTGACTAGGTTTTATATGATTTTCATATATTAAAAAAATAATTTCCGATTGTACCATTTTTTTGAGACGCACTGTATACTAGTGAAGGGGAATCCACATGGAGACCCCTATTTGGTACCGCCCCTCTTTCAGGTGATAAATAAAAAAAAACAATATAGATCGGAAGTTTAGATTAACGAATTCCTGTATTGATTGGGAATCTACTTTGTCCTGCAGTCATCTGCTTTGACTGAGACTAGTGTCTTGGCGTCATAGGCTGCGGATGGGTGTGCATACTCGCCGAGAAGAAAAAGTCAAGTGGTCTGGAACCGAGTCAATGGACACACATGCCGTATCTGTCATGCACTTTTCAATCCCTAGCAAGATATATTATTAACCCCACAAAGCTTCTGCTTCAGAATATCGCATTCCCGTTCTCCCTCAACCTTTCTTTAGATCGCAAAATAGCACTTGTATAATGCTCTCATAATTCTTATTTACACCACGAAATCAGTCATCCTTTACATTCTTTCGATTTTTTATATTCAGTAAAGGGGCATTTTACAGGTAGGAGGTTTTGTCTTTGACAAGCAGGTTGCTATTTTAGGTTATGATGATGCGGATTATGATGGGCGATTGTGATGCCTTCCAAAATGTTGACTCGCAAAACAGGGTTAATCCGATTCAAAGGATAATCTTTACTTTCATGGATGTAAAAAAAAGGATCAGCCTTACCCCCCCCCCCCCCACCGCCTCCTGGGTCGGATGGCCGCATCCACGTACCACTTTTCTCGGATAAAGGGGTCATTTTCGGCCCGACTTCTGGGGTGATATTAACCCGAGAAATACGGAAGTAGAGGTTACTTTTCGTAAAATTTACGCTGAATACAAATGAAAGTTGAAATAGGAAGGAGGGTCTAAAGGTTGCCATTTAGAAAAATCCCAGGAGCACTGGCCCACCCCCGATATGGCGAGTGGGGGGGGGGCGGGGGCGGGCTTGCCCCTCTTCCTCTGTTTGTTTGGGTATGGTGCATTGTGAAGATTAACTACATGTAGTGAGACGATGCTTAAAGTGCTCATAATATGAAAATAAAGTAAGGCACAGCTAGTCCAAAGGAGTTTCTTTCGATGTCAAACAGAGGACGTGAAAGTAAAAATTGCCACGGTAAGGTTTGCTTCATTAACTCGTGTTAGAATCGGAATAAGCTAAACTTGAGAAAGTATCCCAAACCCGGCGGGGTTCACTAGCTGGAAAGATTTTGTCTAGTTTGGTGTGTCCACTATTGTATTTGATGACCACGATAGAATGTGAACTCATGGGAAGGTATACAACAAATATGACTGGCACATCAATTATTATACAACAAGGGAAACTATATAACAGTGGAATTCTGACAGCAAAACCCTTAAACAGTGAACTCTAGTTAACTCTACTATCATTGCGTTTTACTTCAGGACTGTTTTCAATCTTGTCATTTCTCTTTAACGAAAAAAAATCGATCTACTCACTAACCCATGACTCACTGGCCCTGTCCAGTTTCCTAATGCATGTATTTGCCTATCAACTGAAGGTTTTATTTAACTGTATATATTCATGAGAAGTTTTTTTTCTTCGTTTTTTTCTTATGTTTATTAATATCCTGATTATCAGTTCTCTTCTCCTTCTCATATTCCTCCCCTTTTCATTTTTTTAAAATAATAATTATGATGATAATAATAATTAATATTCTATTCGAAATAGCCAGACATCACAAATTCTTCCGAAAATTCATTTTGCCCAATTAATCGTGGGCCCGCGACAGCCACTGAGCAGCGCTCATTTTCTCGAACATCCCCCTCCATATTCTCCTTTCCTCCTTCCCCTTCTCACCATTCTTCATCTTCTCCTCCACCACCCCACTACCACATCAATTCCTAACAGCTCCCGTTGTTTATTGGAGCTGGAGGTTGGGGCGAGGCTACCCTTGTCCAGGCAGTCGCACCGCGAACACAATGTCATCTGCCCTTAATTTCTTGCCATTGTTGTCGTCACGCCTTTTCCAAGGTCGTTACACTTCAAAACAAGGTTGTCAAATTTAGCACCGATGGAGTTGCATATAACACATAACAGATTAGATGTAGAATCTAACACTTTTGGTCTATAAGGTACTGTTTAAATGATATTCAAAGAGTTGAAATTCAAAATCACAACTGGTATTTGTATGGGCCAACACCACGGGTTTTAAATGTAACATTCCGGTTTTTAGGTTGCCACTTTGTTCACCCACTCTTCTTCTTTAGGCGCAGCAACCTTTGAATAAATAGAAGAGTTTCTTGTTACCCCTGTGTCACATGAAGCATAGAAGATTCGTTTCGCATCGCTCTGGCACCCGTCAGCAAGAGCATCTCTACCAGGAGAGTGTCTTGAGTACAGAGTCACATTTTCTGGTCTAATATCACGGCATACATCCACGGTCGCAGCGTTTTGATTTGCTTTGGCACAAAATAATTCAGGTGAACCGATACATCATACATGAACAAAAACATTCGTGCACAGTATAGGCCTAATAAAATGAGTGGCATATAAGTAATTATTTTCTTTCACATTGTTAATTTTCACCAGGTATACACAATGTTAAAATTCATATTAGATATCAGAGATAATTCTGTATTGATTGGAATTCTACTTTGTCCTGCAGTACATCTGCTTTGACGAGACTAGTGTCTTGGCGGTCTATAGGCTGGCGGATGGGTTGTGCAACATCGCCGAGAAGAAAAAGTCAAGTGGTCTGGAACCGAGTCAATGGACACACACTGCCGTATCTGTCATCACTTTTCATCCCTAGCTAAGATATATTATTAACACCCCACCAAAGCTTACTCTGCTTCAGAATCCAATCAGTTCATTTACCCACCTACCCCAACCAACCACCCAATTCACCTCATACCTTTCTAGATGCAGACAAAATAGCACTTGTATAATGCCCATAATTCTTAATCTTACACCACACGAAATAGTCATCCTTTTACATTCTTTCGATTATTTTCATATTCAGTAAAGGGGCATTTTACAGTAGGGAGTTTGTCTATGACAACAGGTTGCTATTTAGGTTATATGATGCGGATTATGAATGGGCTATTGTGATGGCCTTTCCAAAAATGTTGACATCGCAAACAGGGTTAATCCGATTCAAAAGGATAATCATTACATTTCATGGATTAAAAAAAAAGGATCACCTTACCGCCCCCCCCCCCAACCGGACCCTCCTGGGCTCGGATGAGCGCATCACTACCACTTTCTCGAATAAAGGGTCAGTTTACGGCCGTCGACTTCTCGGGTGATATTTAACGCCGAGAAATACGGAAGTAGAGTTACTTTTCGTAAAATTACGTGCTGAACTACAAATGAAAGATGTTGAAATAAAAGTGAGGGTTCTAAAAGTTTGCCATTCAGGAAAATCCCAGGAGCACTGCCCCCGTCCAGATATGGCGCAGTAGGGGGGGGCGGCGGCGGGCTTTGCCACCTCTTCCTCTGTTTTTGAAGTAATGGTGCATTGTGAAGTAATTAACTACATGTAGTGGAGAGCATGCTAAAGTGCTCACTAATATGAAAATAACATGATAGGCACAGCTAGTCCAAAGGAGTTTCTCTTGTGTCAAACAGAGGACTGAAGTCAAAATTGGCCACGCTAAGGTTTGCCTGTCATTAACTCTGATTGAGAATCGAATAAGCAAACTTGAGAAAGTATCCAAACACCCGGCCGGGTTCACTAGCGGAAAGATTTTGTCTAGATTTGGTGTGTCCCTATTGTATTTGAATGACCACGATAGAATGTGAACTCATGGGAAGTTATACAACAAATATGACTGAGCACATCAATTATTAATACACACAAGCAGCGAAATATATAAACAGTGAAAATTTGACAGCAAAACCTTAAACACAGTGAAGACTCTAGTTAACTCTACATCAATATTCGCTTTTACTTCAGGACGTTTTCAAAATCTTTCAATTCTCTTAACGAGAAAAAAATCGAATCTACTCACTAAGCCATGACTCACTGGCCTCGTCCAGTTTCCTAATGCATGTATTTGCCATATCAATCGAAGGTTTTATTTAACTGTATATATTCACTGAGAAGTTTTTTTTCTTCGATTTTTTTCTTATGTTTATTAATATCCTGATTATACAGTTCTCTTACTCCTTCCTCATATTCCTCCCCTTTTCATTTTTTAAAATAATAATATGCATGAATAATAATAATTAATATTCTTATTCGAAATACCAAGATATCACAATTCTTCCGAAAATTCATTTTTGCCCAATTAAAATGACCGTGGCACCGCGCAGCCACTCTGAGCAGAGCTCATATTTCTCCGAACATCCCCCTCCATATTCCCTTCCTTTCCTCTCCACCTCTCCACCATTCTTCTTCATCCTCCTCCACCACCCCACTACCACATCAATTTCCTTAACAGCTCCCCGCTTGTTTACTGGAGGGCTGGAGGTTGGGGCGAGGCTACCCTTGTCCAGGCAGTCGCACCGCGAAACACAATGTCATCTGCCCATTAATTTCTTGCAACATTGTTGTCCGTCCACGCCCTTTCCAAGTCTGTCTACACTCAAACAAGGTCTGTCAATTTAGCACCGATGGAGTTTTTGCCAAATATAACACACATAACAATCTAGAATAGTAGAAATCTAACACTTTTGTCCTATAAGGTGTTTATTTCAAAGAGTTGAAATTCAAACACAAACTGGTATTCTGTATGGGCCAACACAGGGTTTTAAATGTAACCATCCGGTTTAGTTGGCCACTATTGTTCAACGACCACGTCTTCTTCTTTAAGGGGGCGCACGGCCAATTACCAACGGTGCAAATGCCTACCGGGAAAGGCAGTACAATGATGATGTCATTGCCTGGATGTTACTAAAAAGAATCTTTTAAAAATAAAGCAGCAGTGGAAATATACCGCCGCATTTTGGTCTGATATATTAAGGGAGGACTATAGCTATCTACACGGTGTGCACACAAGTTGGATAAAGTCAGGGTGTGCTGTATTATTAAAGAAATTTTTAGTGCATCTTACAAGTTGAGCTATTTTTAAGCATTTAGCGAGATTCGCATGGTATAGTCTTGAACCGAGGCAGCTTAACTTTTTTTAGTAAGCTGTGAAAACATCAGCAAATCATGATTTTTAATTTGAAAGAGCAGATGATGAATTTCCCTGCCACCTGCTTCGAATTTAAGAAAAAATGTTCTACGTTTCGAATACAATCTTTGGA
>JZLH01S0539082.1:29093-39223 GCA_001188425.1 Eucidaris tribuloides
ATTTCATCATTAGACTATAACGGCAGAACTAGTATAAAGAGACTTGCGCGGCAGTCAAGGTATTCGTGCCGGCCCAGTTCGGCAAATAATTATTCAAACGCCACAAAGCCTCTGCTCAGAATCATCCGCATCTCCCATCTACTTCCCTCAACCTTCTTTGATCGACAAGTAATCCACTTGTATAATGCTCTATATTCTTATTTTCACACACGAATCAGTCTCTTTACATTCTTTCTATTTATATTTCAGTAAGGCATTTTACCAGGTAGGAAGATTGTCTTTGATAAACAGTGTGCTGTTTTTGGTTACGAATGATCGCATTATATCGGCTATTTGTGATGCCTTCCAAAAATGTTGACTCGCAAAACAGGGTTATCCAATTCAAAGATAACTCTTTACTTCATGAGTGTAAAAAAGATGCAGCCTTACGCCCCCCCCCCCCCCACCGCCTCCTGGGTCGGAATGGCCGATCCACCTGACCACTTTTCTCAAACTAAAGGGGTACTATTTTCGGCCCGACTTCTCAAGTGATAATTAAGCTCCTGAGAAATACGTGAATAGAGTGACTTTTCCGTAAAATTTACGCTGAATTATCAATTGAAAGTTGAAAATAGTGAAGGAGGTCTGAGAAGGTTTGCATTGTAGAAAAATCCCAGGAGCACTGGCCCACTCCCCGATATGTGCGAGTGGGGGGGGGGGGACGGGTGGGCTTGCCCTCTTCCTCTGTTGTTTGGTGATGTGGCATGTGTGAAGATTAACTACATGTAGTGAGACGATGCTGACAAAGTGCTCATACTGAATGGAAAATAAAGTAGAGGCATCAGGCTTAGTCCAAGGAGTCTTCTATGATATCAAACGAGGACGTGAAAGTAAATAATTGGGGCCGACGGGTAAGGGTTTGCTTGCAATTTAAGGTCCTGTGGTCACACACTAGTTGTGACTACTGCGATCAAATGAATGTCGTACGTAGCAAAGGCTGCCGTAGCCAGGTCGCAAGTAAATAGTAAAGTAAAGGTGAGGTTTATCGTCTTGTAGCCCAGCTGTAGAACGCCGTGGGCTCGACACGACTCATCACATTACTCTCGGTCGCCTATCATTGAGCGCCATATCAGCCTGCATCATTATTGTGTCGCCATCCCACTCCTGGGAGTATTCCTAGCGCGCTGCTCCCGTTAGGTCGCTCAGGAGATAGATTGTCTTCAGCAACTTGCTTCTCAGTCCTCTCAGTACGGGCTCGATACAATTTTGAGAGTTCTTTGAAGTTGCCGCATTTAACATAGGTTTCTATGGGCCCCTGGAAAGGTGCTGTGTACCCTAGGCGCAGCAACCTTTGCATAAATAGAAGAGTTTCTTGTTACCCCTGTGTCACATGAAGCATAGAAGATTCGTTTCGCATCGCTCTGGCACCCGTCAGCAAGAGCATATCTACCAAGAGAGTGACTTGAGTACAGAGTCACATTTTCTGGTCTAATATCACGGCATACATCCACGGTCGCAGCGTTTTGATTTGCTTTGGCACAAAATAATTCAGGTGAACCGATACATCATAGATGAACAAAAACATTCGTGCACAGTATAGGCCTAATAAAATGAGTGGCATATAAGTAATTATTTTCTTTCACATTGTTAATTTTCACCAGGTATACACAATGTTAAAATTCATATTAGATACAAATTCTAAAAATTGGATAAATACATATACTAAAAAACGCGGGCTGAGTGATCACGCACAATTTTGACATGGTGGTTCTACCATCTACCCACATTCAACATAATTACCCTTGTAGAAAGTTACGTGTTACACAATATGATAAAAATTATTCATTAGTATGTTTTATTGGAAAACATCAGCTAAATACTGAGTTTCAAAAATATTGAGGCCTATTATTCTTTCTCGCAACAGTTAATTTTCACCAGCCATGTCGCACTTTTGTTTTGAAAATGCCTAACTATATTTCGCGTGATTGAAATGTTATATAATTAATTCCGAAAACAGCTGGGGGCCAAATAATATAACCGCCACACCAGCAACAACAAGCAAGCAACTAACTCGTACATATTAATCAAACCATAAATCTGTTGAATACTGGCTGGCGCATTAATTCGTCAATAGGCTAAAATTTGACATAGTTCATGGACTTTTCAACCAAAAAAGAGTCGCCCTGCCTAATATTATATTTCTATAACTAAAGGCCACAGCTAATAATGACGCACAGTTAAAATTAGCCAATAACCCTCTTTGTAAGCTCGAAAAATCAACCCTAAAACAATTATAATTTCAAAATGATTATGTTTGATGCTTAAAACGTCGTAAAATCTAGTGCAACTAATCAACGTACGCAATTTCACTTGCGCGATCCTCGGGCATAGATTACTGTTGTGTAATCTATAGCTATTTTGTTACCGCAACCCGATACTAATTGTTTCTCAGCCATATTTTGCTCTGCAGGGCATAACTGTCCAACTTTTGCATCGCTATGGGTGTTTATTTGCCAGCTTTATAATACAATACTAACTAGCTCAGTATATCAATTGAGGCATTCTAATTTGAAGGCTCCCCACAATGCTAGCCTGTCGTCTTTAAAAATTTAATTAACACATCCTTTAAAAAGTGAAAAAAGTGAGTTGTTATATCCTGTTCGGTTTAAAGATAGGCTCGTAAATAGGCCAACGTATAGTCCTAACTACAATGTTCAGCAATTGAAAAAAAAATAATAATTTCCGTTATCATGCCAAGCTAGTGTCTATTTTAAGACGCCAGTATCTGCGATCGCGCTCTTATTTATATAATTATATGATTGTTAGGCTTTGAGTATGATAGATGTATTTCTGACTTTTATAACTTACTGTTGAGCTTAGATCAATTTAACTTGACTTCAACTGTATAGAAAATGGGCGGCGGCCAGGTAAAATTTAGGTGGGGGGGGAATGAATCCATCGGAAAAATTTTGCCAGGCCAACAAATTTTTCACGCGCAAAATTTGCGTCCAAACACAGCCGAAAAGCCGTCTCGGAGAGGGGATGGTGAGAAATTTTTTGGCAGCCAAAAACTATTTCACGGCAAAAATTTTGTTCCAGACAAATGCCAGCCAAATACATCGTAAAAGTCGCTACAGGTGAAATCGTTTTTGTTTTTTTGTTAGGGGGGGCGAATTTTCGAAAAACACTCCCTTAATTTTCATCTATTGTGCTCAAATTAATTAGGGGGGCGGGTCGCCCACTGTCGGCCCCTGTGGCATCCCCCTGGCATATAACATGTAATCAGTATTCTTCAGGCCTCTACGATGGCGATTTTTTTACAATTCAGGAATTAATGATCGATAAACAGACAAACGAAGATTTTTATTCATTTAACATTGCAATGTCAACTCTCATTCACTTCATTCTGACAAAAAGTTACAAGGGCAGTTGCCGTGCAAGAAGAGCTTCTCAAAACGTAAGGAACGCATCTAGATTTTGCAGCGGGAACGAAGCGATCCTCAACGGGATGTGGGCATTTCCACGTGAGTACATTTCGGAAAATTGTGGGCCTCAGCGTTGCCAGGGTATTGTTAAACTGATGTTTTATATGTGCTTAATATTTATGCTTTTGATAAACCATTCAAGGCAAGGACTTAAACTCTCAAAACTGTGTTGAGGGGGAGGGTGAGGGGGGGGGGGGCACAAAATAGAAATATGTTTCCGTTTGAATGTGGAGGGACATGTCCTAGCTGTCCTCTGCCTATTGAACAGAAGTATACCGTGCAGCATGGTAAGTAAATCGTATTTCATTAATTTGACATCTCTAATCACGTGCTTGCTATTTCGGTCGTATTTGCCCTTATTTAAGGCGATCAACAATGAATACTTGAGTAGGATGAAGTCTCTCAGGCACAGCGTTGACATGTGCCGGCCCGCCGATGCTATAACAGGCATCGTAACCTGAAATTGAAACAAAGTTGTATCTGGAGGCCGGCCAGCATTGTACCACCACTGCATAGCCCAGATGGGCTGTTCTGACACTCTTGTTTAAAGAGCAATGACAGTGTCATTAAGTGAATTTACGGGGGGCGCGTACGAGACATAAACGGTTTTGTTTTCCTTGTTTTGGCATATGTGAAGAAAGAAAGAATAAATCCGCTGATTCTGCTTTCTGCACTCTCAGAATAAGTCGCCTCCATATTGCAGGGGAGTGTTTGGTTTAAAGGAAATGCTACCGCAACTAACAGGAATTAATTAATGGAAAGCACAATACATGTCAGATTTGAGAATTACGGCAGTGGCAATGGTGATATAAAAATCGCTAACTAAGGAAGACTGTTGTGACACTTACTCTCCAGCAAGGCCTATCAATTAATAATTTCTGCTATCATTTTATGAAGCTCAGCTATCAGCATGTACAGTGAGGAGCTTATTGATTTTCAAAAAGGGCATGAATTAATACATCGGCGATTAACACGGGGGCATGCATTCGCCACGTCAGGTCAGCTCGCAGCCACGCACATAAATTCTGATGGTTGCAAGAAATGACAAAAATCTTTCTAACTTTACTTCGTGGTAGTTTTGCGGACAACACGCCCCAAACACCTCCTATTCAAATAGGAGAGTTTTATATGCGTGAGAAAATGATAGATTTTTTCGCCGCCGTCATAACTTCCGCCACCCCTTTGTATTTCGCCTGGGCTATATGCTTCGCTGCTTTTTTATGGAGGGGGACGGCAAATTTTGTTTGGTGGTCTTTCCAGCCCCCCCCACCACCTAACCATCGCCACATCACAATCACACACACACAACACACACACACACACACCACCACACACATCAACACATCACAACACACACACACACACACACCCACACACAAACACACATGGCACACCTTTTGCGTTTTCGCTCTTCATTTTTGGGCTTGTTTGCCGTGAACGACAGATTTCAGTGTGGTGAAAAAAAATTACCTTGGGTGGATGAACAACCCGCTTTGAAAAATTCGGCTATACGCCTTTGAATTGTTGATATGAGTTTGATCACATCCCCATATAACTTTAATTACTAGCGTTTTTTCCGGTGAGGGGGGGGGGGTTTGCAAATAGTTAATTAGATCTATATTGTCTTCGGCTATCAACATTTGTCATCAGAATTTAATGATTGTTATTCATATGGACAATGTTCGCAAGATCATGTCATGTGCCTGCTGGGCTTCCGTCCATGCTGTTGCTCCTGGAAGGAAATACACACTTGCATCGCGCGGATGGGGGCCGGCAGGCACGGCAGAAATAAAGGATTTCCGAACTCAGTAGCGTGATATAACCAATTTGCCAATATCACAGACGGGGCATAATACTCAGGTCATTTAGGCTGGAATGAGACGGGCAAATTCCCCGCACTTGAGAAGTTGGGTATTTCTATTTTTATTAGTGCGTGAGATGCGCCTCTCTCTAATACGAAAAGGTTGTTAGCTTCATAATATTGTTGTAGTGTATAATCCAGAAACTAGCGACTGCCCTTAAGGCTGTTTACCATCCGTGATAAAAATTCAGTAATACAATGGCCAAAAAACAAACAAAAAATCAGTAAACAAGGACTAAAATTTCGATAAGATAAAAGGCAGAGCACACTATAAAATGTTATATAATTTTCGGCTAAAAGAAAGGCTGTGAAAAAAGTTCTGATCATAACACCTAATTATGATAGTAAACAGACCTTCTTTGTCGACGTAGCACACCTTCCTTCGTATAGTCTATGGTTCTACACCGTTTCTATTTCGGGCTAACGCTCGTTGGAGACAAGTAGCGAGTTTGTTCGTGTTCGGTTTATGTGAAAATATCGGTGTAATAGTGAAATAAAATCGAGTCGCGGGCCAACTCAAATATCGCGTCTAACTGAGTGAGGCGTTTACCGCCGGTGATGGGTAAAACGCCCTCCACTCGCTAACGCGATATTCGAGTATTGGCTTGCAACTTCGGAGAAATCAACGCCGAAATAGATAAACTGCAGAAATCTAGACTAACCGCTTGCATTGCAAAATACTCCGGTGTTAATTCAAGAACGCTGACTCATAAATGATGTTTTTAACAGCTTGTGCAGTGTTAAAAGCTAGAGCAATATTCGGGTTGTTTGTAGTAATGTCGTTTGTGTTAAATAACATTGCTAAGAGTTAAATTTCATCTTGTATTTCTATACCTAAGTGCTAAATTCAACATCCCGGTTTTAGGCAGTATGCACACAACAAGGGGGAAAAGTCACTTTTTGTTTGGTGACGAAATGAAAAAAAAACATACTAGAAATGATAAGCGCCGGTGTCCACCTCTTTCTCTTCCGAGCGCGGATCGAGTTTGCTTTCACTTTTGAGTTTCCCCCGAACTCTTTGTAGCTTGACGCTCTTCACTGGCTCTATAAATGGACGCAGCTCGCTCCTCCTTAGAAACATAGGAATCTCCTATTTTTCTGTTGCCAATTTTCTGAACTCATTTTGAGTGTTTAAGGCAACAAGCGTTAGAATTGTAGGGGCATTTATTTCTTAGCTATGATGATTAAAAACAAAAATAGCCCTAATCTTAATAATCTAGCATGTGTCTCAAAAAGCCAACGGTGAGAAAAATAATTAAGGTTGTAATTTTCTCAAAAGGTATGTCTATTGGTATCATATTAAGCAAATAAATTTTCTTTCTGATAGAAAAACCTCTAGTTTCATTTCGCATTTGCTTTTAAAGTTCAAAAGTTATGATTACTATTTGTGCAGTCAGGGCAAAATCAGCGATTTGTCCCACTTTTATGTATTGGTCATATCTAACTGAATTGGTGGTATAGTGTACTTAAGAACTCATTCAAGATTAATTATACAAATCAATCATTAAATACAAATAAAAATGAATGCCGTTTTTTCGCTTCTATATATACAGTTCATTATATTTCTTGATTATTCTAAGTAATATAAAAAATCGAAAGCAAATAATCAGCATTCAAATATATTGCACATTGTTCATGTCCTCTGTTTACTAGATTGCATTGCACACTTGACCATCCAGTGATATGCTGCTCATTCTTATTTATTTGTACAGCGCTTTTGTCAAATGTTTATTTACCTCCTTTGTACTCAAATAATAAGTGAATCTGACATATACACCTGAAAATTGAATATCAGCAGCATTAGCATTTTCAGGCAACTCATATTGGGTTTCTTTGTTTTAAAAAAATATGCAGAAAACTGGCATGCACATACGTAGAGGCACATACATCATATCTGGACAAACGCGATTTTTGTCATCATTCGCAGAATAATTCAATATTCTCAGATGACACAACGCAAATGAAATTGAAATAAATTTCACTGGAATATATGTCTTTTGCTTTAAGTACAATACCCAATTGACCCTAGTTAATATATGAGTTTCATATATTAAGAAAAATTATTTCCGATTGGTAACCATTTTTAGACGCAGCCGGGGACTGTACATAATATGAAGGGGAATCCACATGGGAGACCCCTATTTGGTACGGCCTAGCAGCCGCCTCTTCAGCGTGATAAATAAAAAAAAAACAATATAGAATTCGAAGTTTAGATTAACGAATCCTTACTGATTGGGAATTCTACTTTGTCCTGCAGTCATCTGGCATTGACTGAGACTAGTGTCTTGGCGTCATATGGGCTGGGCGGATGTGTGTGCATACTCGCCGAGAAGATAAAAGTCAAGATGCTCTGGAACCAGTCAATGGACACACATAGGCCGATTCTGTCATGGCCTTTCAATCCCTACAAATATATTATTAACCCGCAACAAAAGCTTCTCTTCAGAATTCGGCATTTCCCGTTCTCGTCCTAGCATACGCTTTCTTTAGACTCGACAAATAGCCACTTGTATAACTGGCTCTCCATAATTCTTATTTAGCAGCCACGAAATCATCATCCTTTAGCATTCTTTCGATTTTTTAAATTGCAGTAAAGGCATTTTAGCAAAAGGTAGGAGATTTTCTTTGCAAGCAGATTGCTATTTTATGTTATTGAATGATGGCGGATAGATGGGCTATTGTGATGCCTTCGCAAAAATGTTGAACTCGCTAAAAAGCAGGGTTTATCCATTCAAGAGGATAATCTTCTATCTTTCATTGGAGTACAAAAAAGGATCAGCCTTACCTCCCCCCCACCGCCTCTCTGGGTCCGATGGTCCCGGCATCCACGTACCACTTTTTCTCGGATAGCAAGGTGTCATTTTCGGCCGACTTCTCAAGTGATATTAACCCCAGAATACGGAATAGAGGTACTTTCGTAAAAGATTTACGCTGAATACAATTGAAATTGAAATAGGAAGTGAGGTCTAATGAAACGTGCCATTTAGAAAAATTCCCAAGAGCTACTGGCCCACGCCCCGATATGCCGCGAGTGGGGGGCGGGGGCGGCTTGGCCCATCTCCTCTGATTTGTTTGGTTACTGTGCATTTTGAAGATTAACTACATCTAGGTGATAGCGCATGCTTAATATTGGCTGCATAACATATAAAATAAAGTAAGGGCACAGCTAAAGTCCAAAGAGTTTCTTTTGATTCAAAACAGAGGTACTGAAGTAAAAAATTGGGCCAAGGTAAGGTTTGGCTTCATTAACTCGTGTTAGAATCGGAATAAGTGCAACTTGAAAAAGTATCGCCAAACCTCGCGGGTTGCACTAGCCTGTAAGAAAGAAGACTTTTGTCTAGTTTGGTGTGTCCACTAATTTATTTATGACCACATAGAATGTGAACTCATGGGAAGTTACAATCAAATATGACTCGGCACATCAATATATATACAACAAAGGCGGAAATACTATACATAACAGTATTAAATTCGAGCAGGCAAAACCCTTACAGTGAACTCTAAGTTAAAACCTACTATCATTTGGGCGTTTTACTTGCCAGACTGTTTTCATATCTTGTCATTTTCCTTTAACCAGAAAAAACAATCCGATTCTACTGTCATAACCCATGACTCACGCCCTGTCGCATTTCCTAATGCATGTATTTTCCTATGCAACTGAAAGTTTTAATTTAATCTGGCATATATCATAAAGTTTTTTTTTTCTTGCGTTTTTTCTTATGTTATTAAATCTCTGATATCTATTCTCTCCTCGCTTCTCATATTCTCCCCTTTTCATTTTTTTAAAATAAAATTATGAGATAATATAATCCAATATTCTATTGGAGAATAAGCTCAGACTCACAAATTCTTCGCGACAAATTCATTCTTGGCCCAATTAATCGTGGCCCGCGCGCCACTGAGCAGGCGGCTCATTTTCTCGAAGCATCTCCCCTCCATATTGCTCGCTTCTCCTTCCGATCCTTCTCACCATTCTTCATCTTCTCGCTCCACCACC
The DNA here is from genome assembly GCA_001188425.1 of Eucidaris tribuloides. Taxonomy (NCBI): domain Eukaryota; kingdom Metazoa; phylum Echinodermata; class Echinoidea; order Cidaroida; family Cidaridae; genus Eucidaris; species Eucidaris tribuloides. The sequence continues at coordinate 38,416 of JZLH01S0539082.1, forward strand.
GCCACTCACATCAATTCCTAACACTCCCGTTGTTTATTGAGCTGAGTTGGGCGAGGCTAACCCTTGTCGCGGCATTCGGCACCGGGCGAAGCAACAATGAGTCTCTGCCTTAAATTTCTGCCATTGTGTCGTCATCTGGCCTTTTCCAAGTCGTTCATCTTCAAAAGTCAAGGTTCAAATTTAGCAGCCGATGGAGCTTGGCATATAACACATAACCAGATAATACATGTTAAGATATCAACACTTGTTGGTTCTATAAAGTAGCTGTTTAATGATATTTCAAAGATTAATTCAAAATCACAACTGTATTACGTTGTGATGGCGCAACACCAACGGGTTTTTAAATTTAATCATTTCCGTTTTAGGTTGCACTTTGTTACCCACTCTTCTTCTTAGGCGCACAACCTTCTGAAATAAACTAGAAGAGTTCCTTGGTTACCGTGCCTTGTGTCACATAAGCATAGAAGATTTCGTTCGCATACGCTCTGGGCATCCCGTCAGGCAAGAGCATCTCTACCTAGGAAGTGTCTTGAGTACAGAGTCACATTTTGCTGGTCTAATATCACAGGCATAACATCGCACGGTCCGGTGCCAGCGTTTTGATTTGGCTTTAAGCACAACAAAAATAAATTCAGTGAATCGCGATACAGGTCTATACATGAACAAAAACATTCGTGCAGGGCAGTATAGGCCTAATAAAATGACTGGGGCCATATAAGTTAATAGTATTTTCTTTCACATTGTCTAATTTTCACCAGGAATAAGCACAATGTTAAAAATTTCATCATTAGACTATAACGGCAGAACT
>JZLH01S0539082.1:53734-61234 GCA_001188425.1 Eucidaris tribuloides
TTACAAAATGCGGTTCAAACGATTATTATTCTTTTACAAAGTCGAACTCGTAAAAGGCGACTATTTAAGTTCCCCATTGGACAGCTGAGTATTAGATTTTTTTGTTTAGTCCCGAGAATTAATTCATGCTAGGCTATTATATGTTACCTGTACGTATTTTGCTTAGTAGACATCAAAATGTCTTAAAGTCGTTGTGTTCTTACTGGTGATCATTTGTTCTATTCAAATATTCGTTATGTTAGCATCAAATATTAAACGTCTTTGGTATTAAATGGGCTTCACAAGTGGCTATCTGTTCCTGTCCACATGTACCCATCGTAACGACAAATCATTTCCTGTTACGCCTTAGTCTGAACACCTTGAACATAACATGTTTGTACGCAGCGGGAGTATAGTGTGTTGGTTCGTGGTGCGTTCAGCAAATGTATTTGCAGTCCAGCTTGGTTGTTGCTAAATAACTCTATTTTCATGAAAGTGATTTAGGCCCTTTGCATGTAACGTAATCATTATGTGTCGAAGTACAGAGACTGATACGAAGTATGGTGTAGGAAACAGTTGATGTCAAATCACCAAATTACTAGATTTTGAATAATAGTGCGGTGGCACGTACGATATTAAAACAGACGAAAAACAAGGGAATAATAAAAAATTGCGATCCGGATCACCAACTGACCAGGTGAAGCAAACGGAATCGGTGCAAAGTAACATCACCTTTTAAAGTTTTGTCAATCACTGAGAAATGCCATGAGCTTTCTTGACAATCACACACTTAAAACAATTGTGTAATTTAGTTTGACAGTTGAAATTTCTTACTGTACAGTGCAGTCTGGAACTATATAGGTACACGTTTAATATGTCTTACCCTCAATATGTATCATACGAAAGTGAGAAAAATAATTTAGAGTATAAAATTAGTGCCTTTAGCATTACACTAGTGTACTAAGCGGGCAGATTGAGTGATGATGTAAACAAACAAACACACAACGAACTGTAATTTTATTATTCTTATTTTGTAAACAGGTTGAATCTGAATAGAACAATAATTCTAATTTTTCGCATCTGTAGTTTTGTGGTGTGCTGTTTTCTCGCGAATTATCTCAAATATATTGTTAATTGATCTCAATCTCTTTAAAGGGGATTGAAAGCCTATGATCGAACATCAATAAAACAGAATCCATCTATTCTTGTTTTGAAAAGCATTACAGACACAGGCTGGGCTTCAATTAAACAAAACATGCCAAACTTTGATTATCATCTGAGCTACAGTTTAAATGGATTTCATAAACACCCTAGAATACAAATGTTAAGAAAGTTATGCTCACTGGAGAGATATACATGAATAAACAATTTCACCCGGTGAGTATAAAAATAGCCTGAATTACACACAGTATCTATTAGAGGAATGTAGGCAGGTGAATCCGCGGTCAACCTAAGGTTGTTTATTTGTTCTTTCTCTAAATCACCCATAAAGCACTAAACATCATTTTTGAATTTTTTTTGCCGGCCTCTCATTTTTTAGAACCTTATCATAGACAATTTAGGAGCATGGGATTATGGGCTCACATTTTTTAAACTGTGTCATTGTTGGCTGTATTTTTAATACTGCTCGGGCCTTTCAGAATATGATTTACATACTCTGTGAATCTACCTATATCTGCCAGCCATCTTCTGAAATTACAGACATCTTAATCGTGAGATAGGGTCGAATGAACGTTTGTCAAAATGTAGGCTGTTAAAGCAGTGTTTGATCGCGTGATAATGTTTACTAATTTCTCTATTATTTGACCGAGTGTGTGTCACCATTTGCAGCAGAGTATATCAGAAGATTTATAGATTTGTTAACCTTGACTGTCGCTACCGATTAAGGAGGTGCACAAACCTTGCTTCTACTAAATGCGCAAAATAACATGTCCCAGTTACATTTCCCACTACCTGACACGTTTTCCACGAGATAGAACGGTCAAGGTAATGTTTTTGAAAAAAAAATAATAAAGTGATCTACTATGGTGCGTCACTGAAGCATATACAGAACAGCTTGTTGCTTGCTTGCTAATTGTTTTGTTTGCTTTGTTTGTTTGTTTGTTGTTGTTTGTTTGTTGTTTTGGTTGTGGGGAGGTGGAGATGGGTGGGTCCCTATGTATCTCGTGCGTTACATGCGTAATCACTTTGACTGTGCATGATAAATAGGATCATCGTGATTACAGACCAGGCCTTGCTAACCATGAATATTAGCCTCACTGAAGAAGCGGTGACATCCGTTTATTTGGTGTGAAATTGTCACGCAATGAATTTGCAGTTAATGGGGTATTTAATCATCATAACAAAGTATCAAAAGAATGAGCAATTGTTTAGAAGATATTTTTCTTTATGTTCAACCATGGCCAAATTAGATCTCTGGCAAAATTCTATTCAGTAATCAGACTATTAGGCATAATCATATTCTAGTATATATTTAGTGAGATAATAATATGGATTTCCTCATCTACATCCCAGGTCTCGAATCCACGCAATTCTTTAGCATGGTTACAGATAATTATTCGTGATATCTCTTCAACCCCCCACAAAAAATACACACCCTGACTTGTCGTGTGTGTTGTGTGTGTTGTGTGGTGGTGTGTGTGTGTGTGTGTGTGTGTGTGTGTGTGTGTGTGTGTGGGGTGTTTGTTGGTGTTGTGTGGTGTTGTGTGTGTGTGTGTGTTGTGTGTGTTGTGTGTGTGCTAGTGTGGTGTGTTGTGTCGTGGATGCTGTGTGTTCTGTTGAAATGACTACATTACAACTCTACAGGATGATACCGCCATTTTGGCACGTGAACCTCTTCACATATTTATCGTATCTAATGACCAAATATCGCTTTTCTGTGTACCTTGCACTTATGGTGTCATTTACTTCCTTGATCTACTGTACTCAAAGGGAAATGAGAATTCAGGAAGAGTGTATATACACACGAACCGACATTCGTCATATAACGTTTGGTGAGAAATACCAGATAGATAAAACGACCTTCTTTGATTTGTGTATCTTGAGTCTCACAAAATTATCAAAATTTTGCTACCATACATTGTGTTTATTTATGGTGAGATTTTGCTTGTAATAAAATTTGTGCTTATTTAAATTTTAGTGTTTATTTAACCCACAAAACGGTTACATTATAAAATCAAACACTGTACTTTCGCGATGTAAATTTTCGACCGTATTCTCGTGACTTTTTTCCACATTGATTTATTCCTTATTTAGGGTAAGAGTAACAGACAGATAGTAACATGCTATAAAAGAAAGGCTTAACGGAAAGTGACGTGAATGTGAGAAATGTCTTTAGGACTACTGAGAACCAAACTGATACAAAGATGTATCAAAGGTACACCAGCTGGAGGTAATCTACCCGGCTGAGAGGATTTGCTTCAGTTTGTAACTTAAGGAGAATCAAGCATGAACATACCGGCAGGTTTAATTCTGCCGAGGGCCGAGAGTAATGAATCTCATAGAAAGCTACACAGCAGATTTGTCTGTCACAAGACATACTGACTAAAGTTATTTTAAAGTGAGTCAACTTGTGACTACTAACTTATCTAGAATAATTTTACCCCAAGTTGAGGACTACTCCCAATCATGTCATCTTCCTTTAAAGGTAGGGAATCTCATTTGCAACCCTCCCATAACACAACAAAACATTTTCATGGCCTTAGGTTATTTATAAAGGACTTACTGTGAAATCTGAAGATCAGCTAGAAACTACCTAGATTTTGAAAATGCGCAAAAACAACAGTTATGTAGTGTATGATCTAGGAACACTGTTCCAAATCTCTATATGTATATCAGTACATACAGTGTATATCAGACGGTAGTGCTGACATGTGTCAGGCATTTATAGGAATGCAAGGTCACGTGTACTTTACAAACCTATTGTACTATGGCACTGTCCATGGAGATAAAAATAGACATACCTGCATTTAATAGTACAATTTTTGTCACTAGAGACAAATGTCAAATCGAGGCAAACGTTTACTATAAATTCACTAAAACTGCGTTTCAAACTCCTACACTTTTTCTAAAGGTTCTTGTATAGTATTTTCCTCTATATACCAGTGTATTTGCACAATATTAAATTTTATGTGTGCAAAATAATAATACCAAGGTCAGTCAACCACTGACAATTCGTGCGGAACTCCAGAATTAATGACAGTCATTGTGGGTTGCAAGGTCCGCATTAATTGTTAGAGTTCAACATACATTTTTAATGAGAAAGGAAATAGGACTGAGATAGAAAAAACCCAATACCAATGGCCAGTCAACCGAATCAAACAATAATAAGCTAGGTCTAATCGTTGGTTGATATGAAATTGGTAGTCCAATCACTCCTTGTCCATAAGTGTGACGTCGTGCGTTGGTAATGAGTCTAGCAGCCCCAGCCGCAACACAATCCACACAGTGTACAAATTCCACCTGTAATGTTGCCCAATGTAGATACCAAATGTTGTGTTTCAGTGTCATTTACACACCGACACATGGGAGGCGAGCCGGGAAACGGGGAGACTACGCGTCTCTTCGATTTGTTTTTCTTCTGGGGGATTGTCCCCCGGGATCGCCCCCTCGATTTTTAATATTATCTATTTTTTCCCTATTTTGTTAGAATTCTTGATATATTTGGTTATCTGTGAACCTATTCAAAAGATAATGTGGAGTGTGATCAATTAATGTCACGGACGGACACTTTCAAAAGATGACCATAACTGAAGGCTTAGGGAAAAAATGACAAGATATGAAGGGTTGCTGTATGATTTACTGTGGAGGCTATCAGTAGAGGTACTGAATAATGCTAAAACTTTCCTTAGGCTTTCAATAATGGTCATTTTTGAAAATGTCCGTCCGTGACATTAACTGATCACACTCTGTGATGAAAATAGGTTCTTAAACTTTATTTATTTGGCTCCCTTCTCGAATGTTTTTGGCATGTTAACAAATATTCGAGTAGGTAACCAGAGCGATGTCCATCAAGGCAGACGGACGCCAATCATGGTAGACTGAACCCGATTACCGGCAGAACCAGGCCGAAAAGGCCCACAATTGGTTTGATCTTGCCGATCGAGTTTACAGATCGGCAGTGTGAACCTAGCATTAGGGCTATGCAGGGGTGTGAGTAGAATTGGTGATTTCAAAATGAGTTTCAGATGAAATAAATAATTTAATCATAATTGGGGGCTAAGATATTAAAGTGCAGTGACATGAAAGGGGATGTCCTAACTTTGGTATAACACTAGTCGATCTCTCCTTTACATCAGGTTTTTTTTTTGTTTTTGTTTTTTAGCTTATAAAGCATTGTTTCTTTCTTATTTGATTTGTTATATACCTTGACTGTAATATACTTCATGACTTAGTTTTTATCATTTCTAACAAATTGAAACAAAAAGATACGTTAATGGATGCTTTATGAAATGAATGCTTTGTAATATGTATTACCTTTTGTTTATTTGATGAAAATAAAGTCTACTTGAAGCTGAGCTTAAAACTGTCTCTAGAATCAAGTTCACTGATCAAGGCTTCTGCTGTCTAAATCTTATACCCAATATGTATTACTTTTTAAACAATCCCCATTAGTACTCTAGGTGACTGGTAAATTTGTAGTGTATCTTTGAATGGGATCAATTTCTACTATAGGGACCATAGTTCAGTACTCGAAATGAACTCTTGTTTCTCCACAAAAGAACAAATTCAAGGCAAATGCTGGAGATGCATGTATCTGGTATAATTGGTATATGTTTCAACCAGTATGCTTCTTGAGGCATGTTGTACGCCTTCCAATCATGTTAGAGTCATTTAACCTTTCTCGGTCAACAGCTGGATGTTCTGGTTCGCTATGAGAAACCCAGCACTCTACCTGAGCTAAAAACATGGTTTCGTGAAATCAGCTGGATCTACCTTAGTGAACAACAAACAAACAAACAAACAAGCAAACAGACAGACAGACAGACAGACAAATCAATACAATACAGAACAGAACATAAATAGAAACAACTATTCTAATCTGTCCCGCAGAATTTAGAAGACAAGTTGATGGCCGAGGGTTTTGCATGTGCTCAGGGTTGCTCGTTTCATGAAATCAGCCCAGTAGGGCAAAGAGTCAGTATTCTGTATTTTCACAGAAACGAGATACATTTGATTCTTCAACGTCACCAAAATACAGTGAGCATGCACAGAAACGCTATTTGCCCATTGGCGACCACCTAAATGAAGGGCCTTTCATCGTGTGTGGCTCTGAATACTTTCATTGTCTAACTTGTTTTATACCAATGCTTCCTTTGAGAACGCTATGGATAAGGTCCGTATCTGATAATGATACCGATCATATCGTTGCATCACCCAAGAACCTCCTCCCTTCTGCTCTATAGAAAAGACAAATTTATATTTTGATATGCACATTTTAGACCTGTTTCTGGTATCAACCACATACTTCAGCATAAGATTCCATAATGTCGAACGATACAGACACAACCAACAATGACAACAACCTTGTCTATTCTAATGAGGACTCGACGACGAACGTTATATGTTGCCATGACGACTTTAATCAATATTCATCGAAAGAGAGATATGGAGTGATATCATGTCAGTGCCTTATTGAGACAAATTACAGCATTTATACAGGCAAAGAAATCACCTAACATTCAAGCACAGACAAATCGAACTACTAACATAGACTTAAGACGAAATATAATACGAGTCACGGTGGGTGTGTGGCACACTTTTTTTTCTTTAAAGAGGAAATGGCACACATTGGTCCCCTGTGCAACGCATATGTGATACGGGTTATATCATATATGGGGCGGGATGGTTCAACAGTGCGTGCTTTAAAGGTAAATGACATGATAGGGGTAGTCCTCAACTTGGGCTGAAATGACTCTACAATCAAGTAAACTATGCAAGGATTATCCTGTAAAAATCTTGTAGTCAAACGTTGACTCATTCTAGAATAACTAATGTCTAATGTCCCTCGTGGCAGGCAAACCTGTTGTGTGGCTCTCTATGGGTCTTATTTTTATCGTGCCCGGATAAAATGAAAAAAAATACTAGTATGTTCATGCTTGAATCTCCTTAAGTAAACAAATTACAGACAAATCCTTCCAGCTGGGAGATCCACTCCAGTTGGTGTATAGTTGGTATACATTTCAAATCATTTGGTTCGTGAGGCATTTTCAAGTGTCCCCAATCATGTCACTAACCTTTAAAGACAAACTCAATCATGACGAAAAGCCATCACCTCTATTATCTTCCGGTTGGAACAATACAAATCATGATACTATCGGGTTAATTGCTTGCAACATTACAAAACCACTCAATTCACTAACGGAAATCGGGTCGACACGATTATTTCCTGAACGCTGCAAAATGCTCTAGGATTTAATGTACATTATGATCACTTTTCCTTTTAACATGTGACACAGGCTTACAAGCATTGTATAACGATGTCTCTAGTTTAAAAAAAAAAAATAAGGCTACGTGATTCCC
>JZLH01S0539181.1:2347-16606 GCA_001188425.1 Eucidaris tribuloides
TTTCCGCCAGGTGCACCCCCCCCCCATTCCACACCCGCTCTCATCTTCCATGATTATGAATGATGATTATGACGATGACGACGACGACGACGATGACGATGATACAATGAATATGATGATGAATGCAATGATGATGACACGATGAATGATACCAGGAATGAACTTAAAACTGTTGTAGTAGTCTATAATTGCAATCAGGTACGTAGGAAAATAGAAGAAAGTGTGTGTATTGCATAGAAATAACTAGTGTCTCGTTTACTGTCTCGGGCATTAGTGTCTCGGTCTCGTCTCGGTCTCGGTCTCGTCTCGGCTGATTCTGAAAACAAGTGTCTCGGTCTCGTCTCGGTCTCGAACACTAATTGTCTCGGTCTCGTCTCGTCTCGGCTGAAACTGTCTCGGACCCAACACTGGTCGGGACCCACAATATTTCCTCGCTATAGCCGATTGCTCGCTATAAAAGTACATGATAAAAACACACAAAAATGTATGCATATGAGACTACATATAAAGGAACAAAATTTCTACCACTACTGCACTGTTTTCTCTAGTTTTGCAAATATATAAAAGTGATTTCACTTAACTAAATAAGTCACTGAACTGATTACAGCAGAGCTGAAAATGTAAGTGAACGATAATTCCAACTTCTCCGTTACCGAAATGGTGCAACGGGCGGGAAGGAGACATCACGCAGTTACATGTGCTAGCTGGCACAGCACGGGTCCTCGCGCGATTGCGCTGATACAACGCGCGGTGGTGTAGCACGCCCGACGTGTTGATGAACGTCTTGCAAAAGGAGTTAATTTGACAGCGCGAAACATCGCTTGCGCTCGCTAGCCGACGTAAGCTGAAGTGGATGCTCGCTATAACAGGGTTAATTTCCTTTGTTTTTGTTTATGTTTTGGCTGGGAATTTACCTCGCTATAGCCGATCTCGTTACATGAGAATCATAATACACGGAGGTCTATGGAAGAAAAATTAGGACCCAAGAAATGTCCTCGTAATAAGCGGGTCCTCGCTATACCCGTGCTCGTTATAACGGGGTTTGCCTGTAGTTACTTTTTTTGTTGTGTTTATATAAAGTACCAAAAGAACCAATGACAAAGAACAGATAAACCTACATACAGACACATTTTCCACACAAAATATTGAATGAAAGCAGTTTCTCTTCTAGGACAAGACTGAAGAAGATTGTATTTAGTGATGCCAGAAACAGATTTAATCGTGGGATATATAAACCAGCATATCATTGGGATGTTGTGCCTTGAAGATGATGTAGATTTTAACAGAATCATAATTGATATAATGTGCTTCCCTGAAAACATGCTGGCCATACAATATAGTCGATAGGGCGAGGCCAAATTGCGTGATTTTCCACAGTCCCTTCAGTGGTACTTTACAAATCCCTAGTGATGATTATTTAAATATTACAAAACCTGAAAATTGTGTTTGTTATCCTAATTACATTTGCATGTTTTTACAAAAAATAATTCATGATGACCAGTTATTTAAAATGTCGTGACCAAGTACATTTTAGCAGTGTACAAACTCTTGGGGTCTTTTACCGTTTACAAAAATAAATTATGTGGCTGGAATGTCACTCCGTCATATCCTCGTTCACAAACTAAGGAGTGCTTCACAACCTATGCAGTCACAATGCTTCTGTGAATCCGCACTTGTTTGAAAACTGAATAGGAACTTTGGTGAGGCATTTAAGAGCAACCATTCTATAAATAATGGAGGACTGCGTGAATGGCTTTTGTTAAATACCTTCATCAGTACATTTCGTTACGAATTACTGTAGAGCCACAGGCCTTCATAAATATTAATAACAAAGCTGTCAAAACTGATCTAGCGAGTAATGTTTGTGTCTGTGAAATCGCTATTGATTCCTTCTACGAATGGGACTGAGGAACTTGCCTCATTTTTTAGTTATCTCATCAACGTGATAATAAAAATTGGATAACAAATGTGTTTTCTCATCAGTACCTTCATCTTAATCAATTTGTAATGTTATTTTTCAATACCACTCTGGAGACTACAGAACTTTTTCTAGAGCATTATTTGGTCAATGCCCTACCGTCTAATATTTGTTTTATAGTAAAACCCTATTCCTCCTTCATGTACTCCTTCATAAATTTTGTAGTTTTTTATGCAGACATTATTGAATGAAATACAAATGATAGTATGTGTATATAGTAATCAGCAGCCTAAAATCTGTACCCAATAGTTATATAAATATATAACAGCCTAAAACAGCTGCATGCACCTTGCAATAGCTACACCTCCGTGCACATTGTCTACTTCTAAACAAAAAATAACTTATATCTTTAACAGTTAAACATAAATACAACAAAAATCTTAATACAACAGCCATGATTATTCGCTGTGTTACTACACATACACACTTATAACACCTCCCAGTTGTTGGATTGTACAAAAAGGCCTTGTGGAAATTAACAGTGATTGCCAGTATAGTTCAATCCAACCAGTTTCAATGCCCACCTGCCTAAAAAGACCAGCGCTCTTCGAAGACCAAGAAACATAACCCCATCAAAGAGAATATATGAGATAATTACCAAGCTAAACTGCTTCATCAATATATGTTCACTGAAATTACGTTATCCATAAGGGAAATTGGGATTCCATAATAGCACCTTTTTATGGAGTGGCGTTCCTGAGGGTAAATAGATAGAAGTAGTGTTGATGAAAGGGGAAGTTTGTTATAGCCCTGCCTAGTCTCAAGACCAAGCTTATTCTTGGTCTTGATATAGAGTCTCAAGACCCACTTTGGACGGTTCCAATTCCTTCCAGGGAAAATAATGGCATTCCTTACTCAGGGCTCCACACTAACTTTTTTGCCTGCTTGCCCGTTGGGCAAGCGAAGTTATCACTTTCAGATTTTTACTTGCCCGAATGAAAGATTTACTTGCCCGATTAACAATAAACAAAACATTAAAAATGAGTTCTCACTAAATTTAAACAACAAGGCTTTTTATAGCATTGGACATTATTTATTTTAATTCTGGGGGTTGCAATAGGTGTGATTTGTGAAGTTGAGTCACAAAATTAAATACAATGAATGAAATAATGTTGAAATAGACCTGAACACAAAATTTTAGACATATTTTTGTTGTTTATGGACATATTTTGCTCATTTCATGATCAAAATTTTACTTGCCCAATCGGGCAAGTAAAATTTAAAGTTTAACATTTTGAGGTTTTACTTGCCCCACATGAAATCTTACTTGCTCCGGGCAAGCAGGCAAGTGCTTATGTCAAGCCCTGGCTTACTTCCAATTTAACATGAAAAAAATGTGCACAAAATCAAAAATAAACCTGAATGTTTCCACATATACTGGACATTTTGATTTGTCACACTGTTTGTGTGTATGGACATTGATTCTGTGGATGAATATCATTTTGCATTCTTTGAGCTGAAAGTCATGCCCCACATGAAATCTTACTTGCTCCGGGCAAGCAGGCAAGTGCTTATGTCAAGCCCTGGCTTACTTCCAATTTAACATGAAAAAAATGTGCACAAAATCAAAAATAAACCTGAATGTTTCCACATATACTGGACATTTTGATTTGTCACACTGTTTGTGTGTATGGACATTGATTCTGTGGATGAATATCATTTTGCACTCTTTGAGCTGAATCAATGGAGGGCAGAGGCCCACACCCCCCCTGCCCACCCCCCCGATGAGGAAGAAGGGAACCCTTTTGTATACATTCATTAGGTGTGTGGTACATGTTGCAGAAAACACAATCTTTCTGTTATAAAATATTTAATTTAAATTATGGGTGTTTACTTACATGATAAACTAGTGCACTTAGGAAGAAAATGGAAGAAAGCTGAATGTGTGATTTTACAAGAGAGGAATTTTAAATGCAGGAGCCAAAAACTTGGAGAATATGGAAGAAAACAGAATTAGCATGATTTCAATAAAACAGGATTTCAATTTCATTACACAGAAAACTTGGGTCTTTACCACACAGGTGCAGAGAATATATATTCAGACTTTTTGTAGTAACATGCATGTAGACTGTCAACAAAACAGTCATCGTTACAAACCTTCTTTTAATTCAAACATGGCAGGGAATTCAAACCTAAGCTTCTACCAGGAAATCTGCTGAAGGTAGGCCCGTATTTTAAAACTCCGCCCCCTTGTATGATAGTTAACCCGTTGGCTATGGGAACTGAATGTACCCCATGTTAACTCTATGGAAATTCAGAATCTCGGAGGCAATGATTTAATGTCCGTGATAGGCGGTCTGTCTGTCTCATTCCCACTCTGTCGTGCCGGGAGGTTTGGCTGTGAGGTCATACATTACGCGTGAGATTCCGGGAACGTTGTACACCTGCTGGACTATCCTTTTAATCACCTGTCAATAAAAAATGACACAAAAGATACTACAGTAACCAACACTGATATCTAAAGAAATCAATAAAATTATGACATGTTTCACATTGTGCTTACAAGTTCTTTTTTTCTTCACCTGCAGGTATAGAGGAATCAACACACAATATGACTTTGTTTAAACTACGTCTTGATTTAGAGCAGTAGTAATCCAGGTTTCAAATCCGGTTTAATCTAATCCCAGGGGCTACGAGGTTGGCCGGATTTACTACGCACTAACCCAAATTCATTAATTGTGAGGCGTTTGTATAGCAGGAAATTTTTTTACAGCCCACTGATCTGGGATCCCATAGAGGCCAGGTATACAATTTCAGCAACTTTGAATACCCTTCCCAAGTATGATTCATGCCAAGTTTGGTCTAAAATCCAATCATACTTTTCAAACAAAAGAAGTTAACATTTAAAAGCTTATACACACCAACTAATGTACAATGGACAAAATGCAATCAAAAGCCAGGCCTTCAACTCTGCTTGGTTGAAAAAGCAGGAGAAAATTAGGAGGAAACTTATCCTCAAAGCAGGAAAAAAAGTAGGATTCAATCCATCAAAGTAGGAGGAAAGTGGGATATTTGTGAATAGTGTTGAAGTAATAACCCTGAAAAAATGGAAACATGCAGAATACGTGGAGAAATAAGTCAAAGAATGACAAAAACGCAGAAATCCGCATAAATGAATTTTCCTTCACAAACAGATAATGAAGGTAGTTACAGTACTCTCAACAACAACCTGTAAAGACTACTCAACTCAGAACAAATTCAAACCTATCACAAAGGGGTTTTTGTACAAAAAGCAGGAAAAAGTAGGAAGAGTAGGAAACGTACGACCAGTTGAAGGCCTGAAAAGCTCAAGTGAGATATACAAAACCCACATAAAAGAAAACACCCCTCACAATACAATGACAAACAAACAAAAACCTCATACCTCTTCTGGTATATGTTTACCAGGTTGTGCCGGGATCCCTGTCATGAAGTCATTGGTGATGAAGGTACGTATAGCAATGCTCCTCTGGCAGGAAGGCTGATGCATCATGGTATCACGGTCAAAGTGAATTGGGACCATGATGACTGGCATCTGACTGATCTTATTGTAATAACCTGAAATAGGAAAATATCAATGGTGGAATTAATCTACAGCAAGTCCATTTTAACTCTTAACATGTCATGGAAATAACAACTCTATGGACAACGTGTGTATTACGTGGTGCATATTTGCGACTTTGGCACATTAAGAGTTGAAGCTTGTGCCATAATTTGCACACCCGGAAATGCACTTATTAACCAAATAATTTCAAATCATTTATAATGTAAAGATGCACATAAATCTCCATCTCTCACAAAAGCTTTGGGGCTGAAATGTCAGGTTTTGTGAAAATAAGGGCTGATAAAATTCAAGCAGAATACACCAACATAACGTCGCTCCCTGAATATGAATGTCATACAGCTGTTAAATTATTCTGACAACCAGACCAAATTCATGAATCATTTGGTGGAAACTACTTGAGCAAAGCTTACAAAGTTAAAAACACACACCAGTGCAGTTGAATGCTTGTCAAGCAATCTTTGCTATGGTTGGACTCTATGAATTTCAGAATCAGTGGGTGAAAGGTAAATCCAGTGTCTGAAACCTAGACTACCATCAGAAAATACACCTTGAGCAATGGCTCAATTTCAAACTATATACCTATATTCCAAAAAAAAGGTATAAATCCCATATTTTGAACATTGTATTATTATGAACCTTTCTTTGGTTGGATCAAATCTGCCAAAGACAAAAACAGTTTTGTGTGCAAATCAATAAGACAGTATTTGAAGCGAAAGCAAAAATATAGCACCCCATTCAAAATGGTGTGTAGTGACAATTTCCTCAAACTATAGCTTGCCTAAACAGCACCAGCGTTGTTCGCCTGCATATCGCAGTGAAGAGACTGTCATGTCAAACTATGCTTTATATTGACTTCTTTTTAGGGCTGATCAGCAGGTCTGTAGGGTTTATTTGTATGCTTCTGTTTTTTTTTTGTTATTTAGACATTCTACGCAATAATGCTAAGCCTACTTACTCCCTAGGAAATCAAGTAACCTAGATTGCGTCTTGAATACTATGAAACATATTTATTCCATGCACGTGCCATCATGAAAGTTCATTGACCTCTTCCTATATCATAATTCGACTCATTATTCGACTGACTGCGCTTCAGTAGATGGACCTTCTGGTATGACATTCTGGCTCGCACCCCACCTCGAAGCTATAGTAAATATTGTGTGTACAACACGCAGTCCAGTCATTCGAAGTTCATTGTACTTGATTTGACTTAATCATAATTGCACTCACATTACGTACTGACCGTGCCCTCATAAATTGGCTTCTGGTTATGATTGGTGATCCCACCTCGAATGCGCTATACGTTAGTTATGTGGTACAACACAGCACAGTGCCAGTCGATGGAAGTTCATTGACCTTTGACCTTAAGTCAAATTCAACTCACTGTCGAACTTGACCTGCACCTTCAGAGTGAGACTCTTGTATGAATTTGACAATCTACTCGAAGGTATAGAAAAGTATTGTGTGCTAAACTATCACAGTGGTCATGGAACGTTCATTGACTTTGACCTTATTCAATCAACTCAATCAAGTGACTGCACCTTCAAGAGATGCTATGTATGATTTTGTCGCATCCCGACTCAAGCCTATAGAATTATGGTGTACACTCCTACAACATTATGCCCCGCCTCGTTCAATGGGAATGTCTTGACCTTGTACCTGATTCTAATTCGATCATTCTTCGACTTACCTGGCTTCAGAGAGTGACCTATGGTATAAATTTGGTGATCCCACCTTGAAGCTATAGAAAGTTATTGTGTGTACAACACAATTGTTGACGACGCCGCCGCCGACACCGCCGACACCTACACCGGAAATAGTGATACCTATGTCTCGCTCCGCTACGCAGGCGAGACAAAAACTGATGGTGTGTACAGTAAGTATGGCACACAGTCCCCTCCCTCTTCCATAATCTACCCGGCACCTGCCCAATCCCCAACCCCATATGCAGGCTAACAAAAATACTTGGAATAGCAAACTCAGCAACATTGTTTTGAAAGACTCTGTGTTCAAAAGCTCTTGTGTTCAAAACTCTGAGACAAAACATCAGAACAGCTATTTGAATCAAATTATTTTTGTTCTTGGAAAAATGGGAAAGTAGAACCATCCAAGACAATCGAACTCAAGAATCAGTTATAATCAAGATCCTTATCTTGGCATACTAACTTGGGCTCCACTAATGACAGTAATTCAGATACAAAAATATCAGATAACTAAAATAATGTCAACCACTCTAAAAAAGAAAACAATATAGAAACGATGCTATCAGGACCTTACCACTTTTCACGAGTTCGTCCCTGGCATAGAAGTCGGCTTGTCGCAACATTGCCAGCACGTTGGGTGTGAGGAACGTAGGGGTGACATCCTGTATTGTCTCTGAGATGGGTTCACCGAATATGTAGACCGTCCTAACGATATGCAAAACAACAAACACATGTTTATTTGTGTTAATCGGTGCAGTAGGTCTCAAAACCAGGTCTCAGTCTCAGTCTCGGGCCCTAAAGTCTTGGTATTGGTCTTGGACTCAAAGGTCTTCAGGACACAGCCTGAGACCCTCAAAACCCAACTAAATTTAAAGAAATAGGCTAACATTGTGGAGCTTCAGTTTAAAAAATTGTCGAACTTTGCTGTCTGACATATCTGACAATGATTGAATGGACAAATAAACACCCCAGAACAAAGAACTTCAAATATTTATGCTGTCACTCATAAAATATGTACAGATATAAATCTGCACATGAATTCAATTATTGTTAGCTGACAAAAATTCTGGAACACTGTAGTCTTTGGAAGAAAACTGAAACGGTCGCTCAATGATTTTCACTTTTTAAAAGCACATAATGATCCCTTTAAACTGCAATTTTTTTCAGGGCTACAGTTTTAGACCCTATCAGAGACACTGGTGGCATGGGGAATCATGTAGCTCAAATTTTATTATACTGGAAACATTGTTATATGAAACTTTTAATGCTAAATTGACTTGGAATTGGAAAAAAGGAAGTACTGGTTTTCTGAAGGACAATTTCAGTTTCAGTCTTAGACCTTGAGGTCTTGACTGTAACACCAGTGTTAATACTAACACTAGTATTAAGACTAACACTGGTGTTAAGACTGTAATATTGGTGTTAAGATTGTAACACCAGTGTTAAGATTGTCACACCAGTGTTCAGACTACAACACTAGTGTTCAGACTATAACACTAGTGTTAACAGATATCTCCCTGAGAAAATCATTTTATTTATCAAACTAACTTCCTCAGAATCATTATTTTTTTTACAGTCCTCTAAATCAGAGATGCAAGTTCCATGTATTTATCCTGTTGAAGAAGATGGACCCAATATATTAGGAACACATCAGGGAGTACACATCCTGACAGATACACAAACAGAATACCAATACCAGCAAGCACTGACCTGTTTATACTGTGGCATATCTTGGGGATGAGCTTGGAGATTTGTATGAGGGATTCCCAGTCGGGGTTCTGTTCACTTGACAAGCCAGCGACGTAGCTGTACGTTCTGCCATCACCCTGTAACAGAGACAACAAACCGTTTAATAATCTTGTTAAATGTTACTTATGTCATAACCAATTAAGCCTACTACAATCATCTTATAATTGAGATGTACACTGGTACAATGCAGTGAATGCACCCTTTTCTTTCAGATGCAGTTAGACATCACAATAATCTGTTCTGATCTAAACACAATGTTTCTATTTTTCTTTTCCTGATAAGAGGTCAGGAGATTGTTTTTTTAACAGGTACATGTATGAGCAAAGGAAGGAAGAACATTTCTCTCGTGTCCTCATAGAAATAAATCCCATAAAAAGCTACACAACAGATTTGCCTGCCACATCAGATATTGATGATAGTTCTTATAAAATGTCTCAATGTTTGACCACAAGATTTTGACAGCAGAATCCTTGCATAGTTCACTTCATTTTAGAATGAAGTGAAGTGAAGTGAAGTTTCATTCTAAGTTGAGGACTACCTCCAATCATGGTATTTACCTCTAAGTTCAATAATACGAAGTCACACTCACACATCACGATACATGGATCTCTTCCAAGTAAATGCAAGTATGGGAAATGCAAAAGGGCAACTCTATACCAAATATTTTGAAATTTTTACAACAGTTTGAGTTTTAGACCACTTACATATTTCTCTTGATCATTATGTAGTACTCTAGGAATGTAAAGTATACAAGATGTTTGCTGGAGTGAATTTTCCTTTTTGATTGACAGACAAACATTTTGTGTGTGTGTTGTATGAGACACAGATATGTCCTATACGACCCAACATGCGACAATTGTCCTTTAATTTCATTGAGGAGAACTCTGTTTGGGAGATACAATTACCAAAAAGACAGATATGGCTCTACTCACCTGTACACCAACTGACTTAATAGGCAGAAGTGTTGCAGATAACTGACATTTACTCGTTATGGCCAGGAGGTGTTCCTGTTCATCAGGAGTCAGTGCAGCGCTGATCTTCCCTGCCAAGGCATGAGGCTGTCAATAACAAAGACCAAGGGTCAAAATTTTAACTTTTTATATGTGAGTTTATTGTGAGGGGATAATAATGACAATTGTTCTTTTGAATTTTCTTTGAATTTTATTTCCTTATTGCAGTATTGAAAATAGTAATTTTTGTACAGATGTTCTTAAAGACGCTATATAACACTGTGGAAGACACATTTAAAAAATTGTCGAACTTTGCTATCTGACATATCTGACAGTGTTTGAATGGACAAATAAACACCTTAGAACACAAAAGTTTGGACAGTTATGCTGCCACTAGTACAATATGTGCAGATTCAAATTGGCACATTAATTTTCTATCGGGCGATAGGAAATTCTGCAACACAGCAGTCTATGGGGGAAAGCTGGAATGGTCTCCCAATGATTTTTACTTTATTAAAGCACTTACTGATCATTTTAAACTGCAATTTTTTCAGGGCTTCATTTTTAGACCATGTCAGAGACACTGGAAGCATGGGGAATCATGCAGCTCAGATTTTTTAAACTGGAAACACTGTTATACAGTGCCTTTAAAGAAACTATATAACATTGTGGAACACCTGTTTAAAAAATTGTCAAACTTTGCTATCTGAAATATCTGACATTGTTTGAATGGATAAATAAACACCCTAGAACGCACAAATTCAGACAGTTATGCTGTCACTTGTAAAATATGTACCGATGGGGGGAAACTAGAATGGTCTCTCAAAGATTTTTACTTTTTTAAAGCACTTAATGATCATTTTGAACCACAATTTTTTCAGGGCTTTATTTGTAGACCTTATCACAGACACAAGTAGCATGGGGAATCATGTACCTCAAATTTTCGAAAATGGAAATATTGTTATTCGATGCCTTTAAGCACACAAGCTACTTTTTAGTGTCTCCTGTACAAAGGTGAAGGAGAAATTAATTATTGCGACTGTTCAATTTAATTATACGATTGTGTACAGATGCAACATTAATGCACAAATGGTTAAAGGGCACTGACATGATTGGGAGAAGTCAAAAATGCCTCAAGAACCAAATAAGTTGAAACATATACCAATGTATACTCCAGCTGGACTGTATCTCATGGCTGGTAGGATTTGTCTTGAATATGTTTACTTTCAGAGAAACAAGCATTCATTTACCAATATCACATTATTCCGGAGGCCTGATAGAAATTGATTCCATACAAAGCTACACAACAAATTCACCTGTCACAATGAGTGCTGATGGTGATTGTTTAAAAAGTAGGAAACATTTGACTTTGAAATTTAGACTGCAGAAACCTTGAACAGTGTACTCGATTCTAGAGTACTTTTATCCCACAGCAGGACTTTTTCTAATCCTATCCCCTTTAACCTTTGGCAGGTTGACCTTGACCTTTCTCATACCAGGGGCAAAGTTTGATTACGTACAACCAACAACATAAAGTCATAAATCTGAATAGACTGGACACTAAAGGAAAAGATTAAATGTAACCTGTGATTACTAAAAACGAATATGGCATATGACATTGTTGAGTTACCTTATTGACTGAATTTGCAAAGTCGACGAGCAGCTTCAATATTACATTTGTCTCTGAGAAGTCTTTGCTCATGTACGCCTCCTCAGCACATATCACTCGTATAGCTAGACCAGGACCTGAGAAGAAAACAGGGATAAAGAATTAAATTAAAATCCCCCCAAAATCATTAATTCAAACTTTGATTTCATTGCATTTTAAATGAGTATTACAATTGAACATGCAAACTTTGTCTTCTCCTTTTACATGATGTGCACATACCGGTCCTATAACATCTACCTACATATATCAACCAATCTGGTTTGAAGGACTCTATACTACTCTGTCCACCATAGCAGGGGGCCATCCTGATGTTGTTTCTGAAAAAATATTTTTAAATAAATTTAATTCATGCAACGCTTCAGTTCAAGCCACAGGCTAACATTGACCACAGTTAAAAAACTGACAGCTACATAATCCTCTATGTTCCAAGTATCTTTGATATGGTCTAAAAATGAAGCCCTGAAAAAAATTGTATTTCAAACTGATAATTTAGTGCTTTAAAAAAGTGAAAATCTACAAGCACTCAAATTGACTGGATTCACCTATCCATTTCCTGCCATAGAATTACTGTGTGCAAATCTGGGCTATTTTATCCTCCACCACAGTGCAAATTGTTTATTCATGTATATCATGCCAGTGGCCACTTTCCAAACTTTTGTATTCTAGGGTGTTTATTTGTCTATTTGAACACTACTATGTAACTCAAATATCACAGTTTGAATTTTTTTTTAAACTGAAACTCCACAATGTTAGCCTGTAGCTTTCAAAGACAACTGCAAAAATAAACTATTGTGTCAACTTTTTGTTAAGCTCTCAGATGGCCCCATGCATCATGGACAAAGAGTAGTATTGGTTGTTCTGTCCTCAATAAAACATTATCATTATTCATGTGGCAAAGAAATTCAAGAGGAAGTTTACAATGTGATAGAGAATACAGCAACCACTGGATGCCATACGAGCATAATATTAGTTCCTAAATGTAAATTAGTCATACAATCATTTAAGCATATAAACACAACAAAAAAAGTAACTACCCCCCTTTTCAACATACCATAACTTTTTAACAAAACAAGTTTGGGCAAAATAATTTGGCAAGAGTGTTCCTACACTCATTGACTAACTTCTGTGTGAAAATGTGATTGGTCCGTTGGGTCATGCATAAATGAGCATGCATTAAAGGTGAAAATGCCACTTTTCAAAAGTCACATGAGTCATCTCTTATGCCAAAATTATGGTAAATAATGACATTTTTTCCTTTATTTATAAAGTGTGCTCACTCAACCATGTCATGGTTACAACCTCTTATGTTCATACAACACGTAAAGATACATTTTGCTGAAAAAATTCGGATTTAAATTTTTTGCGGTAAACTTAATGGATTTTACAATTTCAAAATCGAGAAAGGGTGGAAATTTTTAAATTGCGCTCACCGAATCGTAAAATATGCAAAAAGTGCCAAAGGACGTATGAGAGGATCAAACGATAGATGATTAACATAAATAGCGATTAATCATTCACCAGAAACAGAATTTGTCAAAATCCTGCATCAAAAACCATCCAAAATGACCCTTTTGCCTTTAATATGTGCTCACTCATGCATGACTTGATGGATCAACCACATTTTCTCACAGAATTTAGTCAATTAGTGCAGGAACATCCTTGCCAAATTATTGTGCACAACACCGTTCTTTTTTAAAGTTATAGTATTTTGAAAAAGGGGGTAGTTACTTTTTTTGTTGTGTTTATATAGTGCTACCAATCTATTCTACTATCTATCTGGCTACCCATTTATCTATCTATCTATCATCTATCTATCATCTATCTATCTATCTATCTATCTATGTAACCATCCACTAATACATCCATCGATCACTCCATTTATCCAGCTTCTTATCTATCTATCTATCTATCTATCTATCTATCCATCCATCCACCCACCTAGCATTTTCCAATATTTCTGTGTAGTCCCACATCATATAATTCTGTGTATGGTGGCAAACTCACCTGGGAATGGATGCCTCTGCACGACATCAATGGGAAGACCTAGATCTTTGCCTAAGGTGCGTACTTCGTCTTTATGGAAGTCCTTGAGAGGTTCTACGACCCGCCCCTTGGCTCTGAGTTGCCTGACGAGTTCCGTGTCATTGTGATGCGTCTTGATGGCGTCTGCATTTGAGCTGGCTAAGGAGGACGCGCTCTCAATTAAATCGGGACGTAACGTACCTGGAAGGGAAATTGACAGAAGAAACAATGTAATTATTTGTTCTTTTACTCTTATCACAATTAGTGTTAACAGTGGTTTCCACATAATGGGGATAGGTATTTGCACAACATTTTTTTTTGTAAAAATCCAATAACCCATTACGTGGAGTAACTTTCAACAAGAAATCACCCCATATTTACAGCATTTTGCATACTGTCACAAATTGCATTACAGGCATGACAAGACACTGATTCGTGGACTAAAGAAAGAAGTAAATGTCAATAAGAAAAATAAGGATTGCTTTGCTGAATTTCACCCACTGGATGTTACCCCAGTGTGCAGAGACCAGTGTACTTAAAAATATATGTCATTTAACTACATCATCATTTTGTTAAACTCCCAACTTCTCAAAATGAGTTCTTTCACACTATATCTCACAACTTGCTTTAACCCTATTTTAACTGGG